>NW_019167826.1:33985261-34055107 GCF_002303985.1 Durio zibethinus | reverse complement strand
ATGTGCTTGAACCCACCTACCACCCGTTCGATCCTGGCTTACGCATCCTGCCTCTCTGGTCGGTTGAGCTCCCGCACGTTCGTTTCGTGGGTTGACTTAGGCATATGGAGTTCATCCCCAGTCTAAGCATACATAGTTCATTCCCAGTCTAAGATCAGATCGGATCGAGGGTTGCGGCAGTAGGATCGACAGCACGCAGGGGGGACCAGACCGGGTTAATCTTTGGCTTACGCATTCTGCCTCTTCCGTCGGTTGAGCGCTCGCACGCCCGTTTTGTGGGTTGGCTTAGGCATAGGGAGTTCATTCCATGTCTAAGCCCCAGCCAGACCAAGGGTTGTGGCAGCGGGACCGACAGCATGCAGAGGGGGACCGGGTCGATCCCCGGTTTGTGCATTATGCCTCTCTGACCAACTCAGCTCCCGCACGCTTGTTTCATGGGTTGACTTAGGCATATGGAGTTCATTCCCAGTTTAAGATCGGACTGGACAGAGGGTTGCGACAGCAGGATCGATAGCACCCAGGGGGGACTGGGCCGATCCTCGACTTGCGCATTCTGCCTCTCCGGCCGGCTGAGCGCCCGCACGCTAATTTCGTGGGTTGGCTTAGGCATATGGAGTTCATTCCATGTCTAAGCATACAGAGTTCATTCCCAGTCTAAGATTGGACTGGACCGAGAGTTGCGGCAGTAGGATCGGTAGCACGCAGGGGGGGACCAAGCCGATCCTCGGCTTGCGCATTCTACCTCTTCGACCGACCGAGTGCCTTCACGTTCGTTTCGTGGGTTGGCTTAGGCATACGGAGTTCATTCCATGTCTAAGCCCCAACCGGACCGAGGGTTGTGGTAGTAGGACCGACAGTGTGATCGACAGCACGTAGAGGGGGATTGGGCTGATCCTTTACTTGCGCATTATGCCTCTCAGGCCGGCCTCTCTGGCCGACTGAGCGCCTGCACGCTCGTTTCATGGGTTGGCTTAGGCATACGAAGTTCATCCCCAATCTAAGCATACGGAGTTCATTCCCAGTCTATGATCAAATCGGATTGAGGGTTGCGACAGTAGGATCGATAGCACGCAGCGGGGACCGAGCCTATCCCCGGCTTACGCATTCTGCCTCTCCGGCCAGCTGAACGCCCGTACGCCTGTTTAATGGGTTGGCTTAGGCATAGGGAGTTCATTCCATGTCTAATCCCCAACCGGACCGAGGCTTGTGGCAGTGGGACCGGTAGCACGCAGAGGGGGACTGGGTCGATCCCTGTCTTGTGCATTATGCCTCTTCGACCGGCTGAGCACACGCACGCTCGTTTCATAGGTTGGCTTAGGCATACGGAGTTCATTCCATGTCTAAGCATACGAAGTTCATTCCCAGTCTAAGATTTTGAGCCACGGTGCACATGCTGGGCTCGGGCATGTGCTGGAGTCGCATTTTTTTTGCCCAGGGCACCATCGTCGGAGCATCGTCGGAGAGCCTAACCGACGGCATAGGGGGTTTCGGAGATTGGGGGGGCCGGGGGGGTGTGCGCACATGTTGTGCGATGGGTGCTGGTACTTGGCCCTTATATTGGCCCTCTATCCCTCATCAAACCTAGAGAACTCACACCCCCTTAAAGAGCATTTGAAAATTTATAGGTTTGCTGCCAGTAGCCATTAAAGTGTCTGAAATGGGGACACTTTTTTCAAATGATCACAAAATCTTCTCCACTTCGAGTTTTTAGCTGAATTGTTTTTTGCATTCCAACAAAAATACAAGGATCACCTCTACCAAATTTGGGACAAAACTCTTTCTAAAAAAATTTTAAAAAATCTCGAACCGTAAAAAGTTTCAAAAATCAAGAAAAATAGAAAACAGGTCGTCTTGCCACGAAACTTCACATGAAGGCTTAGGGGACCATTGTATGAATTTACACACCATAAAAATGGCATTGGCATGGCAGAAATATGAAGATGTGCTTGAACCCACCTACCACCAGTTCGATCCCCAGCTTGTGCATCCTGCACCTCTGGTTGGCTGAGCACCCGCACGCTCCTTTCGTGGGTTGACTTAGGCATACGGAGTTCATCCCCAGTCTAAGCATACAGAGTTCATTCCCAGTCTAAGATCGGATCGGACCGAGGGTTGTGGCAGCAGAATCGATAGCGCGTAAGGGGGACCGGATCGATCCCCGGCTTACGCATTCTGCCTCTCCGGCAGGCTGAGCGGCCACACGCCCGTTTCATGGGTTGGCTTAGGCATAGGGAGTTCATTCCATGTCTAAGCCCCAGTCGGACCGAGAGTTGTGGCAACGAGACGGGCAGCACAAAGAGGGGGATCGGGTTGATCCCCGGCTTGCGCATTATGCCTCTCCGATCGGCTCAGCGCCCGCACGCTCATTTAATGGGTTGACTTAGGCATATGGAGTTCATTTCCAGTCTAATATCGGACCGAACTGAGGGTTGTGGCAATAGGATCGACAGCATGCAAGGGGGATCGGGTCGATCCTTAGCTTGTGCATTCTGCCTGTCCGACCGGTTGAACTCCCGCACGCTCATTTCATGGGTTGGCTTAGGCATACGGAGTTCATTCCATGTCTAAGCATACAGAGTTCATTCCTAGTCTATGATCAGATTGGACCGAGGGTTGCAGCAGCCGGATTGACAGCACGCAGGGGGGACCGGGCCGATCCCCGGCTTGCACATTTTGCCTCTCCGACCAGCTGAATGCCCGCACGACTGTTTCATGGGTTGGCTTAGGCATAGGGAGTTCATTCCATGTCTAACCCCTGTCGGACTGAGGGTTGTGGCAGCGGGACCGATAGGATGTAGAGGGGGATTGGGTCGATCCCCGACTTTCGCATTATGCCTCTTCGACCGGCTCAGCGCCCGCACGCTTGTTTCGTGGGTTGACTTATGCATACGAAGTTAATTCCTAGACTAAGATTGGATCGAACCGAGGGTTGTGGCAGCAGGATCGATAGCAGGCTGGGGGGACCAGGCCGTTCCTCGGCTTAAGCATTCTAGCTCTCCAGCTGGCTGAGCGCCCGCTCGCTCGTTTCATGGGTTGGCTTAGGCATAAGGAGTTCATTCCATGTCTAAGCCTACGGAGTTCATTCCCAGTCTAAGATTTTGAGCCACGGTGCACATGCTGGGCTCTGGCATGTGCTGGTGCCGCATTTTTTTCACCCGGGGCACCATCGCCAGAGCATCGCCGAGAGCCTAACTGGCGGCATTGGGGGTTCCAGCAATTGGGGGGACCAGGGGAGTGTGCGCACATGATGTGCGATGGGTGCTGGTACTTGGCCCTTATATTGGCCCCCAATCCCTCTCAAACCTCGAGAACTCACACCCCCTTAAAGAGCATTTGAGATTTTATAGGTTTGCTACCAGTAGCCATTAAAGTGTCTGAAATGGGGACACCTTTTTCAAACGGTCACAAAATCTTCTCCACTTCGAGTTTTTGGATGAGTTTTTTCATGCATGCCAACAAAAACACAAGGATCACCACTACTAAATTTGGGGACAAAACTCTTTCTAAAAAATTTTGAAAAAATCTCGAACCGTAAAAATTTTTAAAAATCATGAAAAATAAAAAACAGGTCATCTTGCCATGAAACTTCACATGAAGGCTTAGGGGACCATTGTATCAATTTACAAGCCATAAAAATGGCATTGGCACTGCAGAAATATGAAGATGTGCTTGAACCCACCTATCACCTGTTCGATTCCCGGCTTGCACATCCTGCCCCTCTAGTCGGCTGAGCGCCCGCACACTCGTTTCATGGGTTGACTTAGGCATACGGAGTTCATCCTCAGTCTAAGATCAGACCGAACCGAGGGTTATGGTAGTAGGATCGATAGCACGCAGGGGGGATCGAGCCGATCCTCGGCTTGCGCATTCTACCTCTCCGGCCGGCTGAGCACCCACACGCCCGTTTCGTGGGTTGGCTTAGGCATAGGGAGTTCATTCCATGTCTAAACCCTAGCTGGACCAAGGGTTATGGTAGTGGGACCCATAACACGTAGAGGGGGACCGATCGATCCCCGACTTGCGCATTATGCCTCTCCGACCGGCTCAACGCTTGCATGCTCGTTTCATGGGCTGGCTTAGGCATACAAAGTTCATTCCATGTCTATGCATACGAAGTTCATTCCTAGTCTAAGATTGCACCGCACCGAGGGTTGCCGCAGCAGGACTAGCAGTAGGATCGACAGCACAGAGGGGGGATCGGGCCGGTCCCCGGCTTGCACATTCTACCTCTCTGGCCGACTGAGCGCCCGCACGCTTATTTCGTGGGTTGGCTTAGGCTTACGGATTTCTTTCCATGTCTAAGCCCCAGTCGAACTGATGGTTGCAGCATAGGAATGATAGCGGGATTGGTAGCACGTAGAGGAGGATCGGCCTGATCCCCGACTTGCACATTATGCCTCTCCGGTCGGCCTCTCCAGCCTGCTGAACGCCCCCACGCTCGTTTCGTGGGTTGACTTAGGCATCGAAGCATCATCGGAGAGCCTAACTGGTGGTATTGGGGTTTCTGGCGATTGGGGGGGCCGGGGGGTGTGCATACATGATGTGCGATGGGTGCTAGTACTTGGCCCTTATATTGGGGGCCCTTATATGGGTGCCAGTAGCCATTAAAGTGTCTGAAATGGGGACACTTTTTTCAAACAGTCACAAAATCTTCTCCACTTCGAATTTTTAGCTGAATTTTTTTGTGCATGCCAAAAAAAATACAAGGATCACCTCTACTGAAATTGGGGACAAAACTCTTTCTAAAAAAATTTTAAAAAAATCTCGAACCGCAACAAGTTTCAAAAATCATGAAAAATAGAAAATGGGTCGTCTTGCCACGAAACTTCACATGACGGCTTAGGGGACCATTGTATGAATTTACAAGCCATAAAAATGGCATTGGCATGGCAGAAATATGAAAATGTGCTGGAACCCACCTATCACCCGTTCGATCACCGGCTTGTGCATCCTGCCTCTCTGGTCGGTTGAGCGCACGAATGCTCGTTTCGTGGGTTGACTTAGGCATACGGAGTTCATCCCCAGTCTAAGCATATGGAGTTCATTCCCAGTCTAAGATTGGATTGGACAGAGGGTTGTGGCAGCAGGATCGACAGCACGCAGGGGGGTCGGGCTGATCCCCGGCTTGCGCATTCTACCTCTTCGGTCGACTGAGTGCCCGCACGCCCGTTTTGTGGGTTAGCTTAGGCATAGGGAGTTCATTCCATGTCTAAGCCCTAGCCGAACTGAGGGTTGTGGCAACGGGACCGGCAGCATGCAGAGGGGGATCGGGTCGATCCCCGGCTTACGCATTATGCCTCTTCGACCGGCTCAGCACCCGCATGCTCATTTCGTGGGTTGACTTATGCATACGAAGTTCATTTCCAGTAAAAATCAGATCAAACCGAGGGTTGCGACAGTAGGTTCTACAGCACGCAGGGGGGATCGGGTCGATCCCCGGCTTGCACATTCTACCTCTCCGGTCGGTTGAGTGCCCGCACACTCGTTTCGTGGGTTGGCTTAGGCATACAGAGTTCATTCCCAGTCTAAGATTTTGAGCCATGGTGCACATGCTAGGCTCGGGCATGTGCTGGCACCACATTTTTTTCGCCCAGGGCACCATCACCGGAGCATTGCTAGAGAGCCTAACCGGCGGCATTAGGGGTTTCGACGATTGGGGGGCAGGGGGTGTGCGCACATGATGTGCAATGGGTGCGGGTACTTGGCCCCCTATCCCTCATCAAACCTTGAGAACTCACACCCCCTTAAAGAGCATTTGAGATTTTATAGGTTTGCTGCCAGTAGCCATTAAAGTGTTTGGAATGGGGACACTTTTTTCAAATGGTCACAAAATCTTCTTTACTTCGAGTTTTTAGCTGAATTTTTTTGTGCACGCCAAAAAAAATATGAGGATCACCAATACCAAATTTGGGGATAAAACTCTTTCTAAAAAAATTTTGAACCGTAAAAAGTTTCGAAAATCATGAAAAATAAAAAACAAGTCGTCTTGCCATGAAACTTCACATGAAGGCTTAGGGGACCATTGTATGAATTTACAAGCCATAAAAATGGCATTGGCAAGGCTGAAATATGAAGATGTGCTTGAACCCACCTACCACCCGTTCAATCCCCGACTTGTGCATCCTGCCTCTCTAGTCGGCTGAGCGCCCGTACGCTCGTTTCATGGGTTGACTTAGGCATACAGAGTTCATCCCCAGTCTAAGCATACGAAGTTCATTTCCAGTCTAAGATCAGATCGGACCGAGGGTTGTGGCAACAGGACCAGTAGCAAGATCGACAACACGTAAAGGGGACCGGGTCGATCCCCAGCTTGCACATTCTGCCTCTCCGGCCGACTGAGCACCCGCACGCTCATTTCATGGGTCGACTTAGGCATAGGGAGTTCATTCCATGTCTAAGCCCCAGCTGGACCGAGGGTTGTGGCAGTAGGACCGGTAGCGGGATCGGCAGCACTCAGAAGAGGATCGAGCTGATCCCCGGCTCGTGCATTATGCCTCTCCGGTTGGCCTCTCCAGCTGGTTGAGCACCCGTAGCGAGATCGACAGCACGTAGGGGGGACTGGGCCGATCCCCGGCTTGCGCAATCTACCTCTCTGATTGGCTGAGCACCCGTTCTCTCATTTCATGGGTTGGCTTAGGCATAGGGAGTTCATTCCATGTGTAAGCCCCAGCCGAATCAAGGGTTGTGGCAGTGGGACCGGCAGCACGCAGAGGGGGATCGGGTCGATCCTCGGATTGCGCATTATGCCTCTTCGGCCGGCTCAACACCCGTACGCTCATTTCGTGAGTTGACTTATGCATACGGAGTTCATTCCTAGTGTAAGATTGAATCAGATCAAGGGTTATAGTAGCAGGATCGATAGCACGCAAGGGGGGACTAGGCCGATCCCCAGCTTGCGCATTCTGTCTCTTCGACCGGCTAAGCGCCCGTATGCTTGTTTCGTGGGTTGGCTTAGGCATACGGAGTTCATTCCATGTCTAAGCATACGGAGTTCATTCCCAGTCCAAGATTTTGAGCCACGGTGCACATGTTGGGCTCGGGCATGTGTTGGCACCGCATTTTTTTCACCCGGGGCACCATCGCGGGAGAGCCTAACCTGCGACATTGGGGGTTCCGACGATTGGGGGGGCCCAGGGGGGTGTGTGAACATGATGTGTGATGGGTGCTGGTACTTGGCCCTTACTTTGATCCCCTATCCTTCATCAAACCTTGAGAACTCACACCCCCTTAAAGGGCATTTGATATTTTGTAGCTTTGCTACCAGTAGCCATTAAAGTTTCTAAAATGGGGACACTTCTTTCAAACGGTCACAAAATCTTCTCCACTTCGCGTTTCTAGCTGAATTTTTTCGTACATGCCAAAAAAAATACAAGGATCACCTTTACCAAATTTTGGGACAAAACTCTTTGTAAAAAATTTTAAAAAATCCAGAACCGCAAAAAGTTTCAAAAATCAAGAAAAATAGAAAACGGGTCGTCTTGCCACGAAACTTCACATGAAGGCTTAGGGGACCATTGTATGAATTTACAAGCCATAAAAATGGCATTGGCATGCCAGAAATATGAAGATGTGCTTGAACCCACCTACCACCCGTTCGATCCTCGGCTTGCACATCCTGCCTCTCTGGTCAGCTGAGTGCCCGCACGCTCGTTTCGTGGGTTGGTTTAGGCATACAGAGTTCATTCCATGTCTAAGCATACGGAGTTCATTCCCAGTCTAAGATTTTGAGTCACGGTACACATGCTGGGCTCGAGCATGTGCTAGTGCCGCATTTTTTTCGCCCAGGGCACCATCGTCGGAGCATTGCCAGAGCATCACCGAGAGCCTAACCGACGACATTGGGGGTTTCGACAAATGGGGGGGCCGGGGGGTGTGCACATATGATGTGTGATGGGAGCTGGTACTTGGCCCTTCTATTGGCCCCCTATCCTTCATCAAACCTCGAGATCTCACCCCTCCTTAAAGAGCATTTGAGATTTTACAGGTTTGCTGCCAGTAGCCATTAAAGTGTCTAAAATGGGGACACTTTTTTCAAACGGTCACAAAATCTTCTCCACTTCGATTTTCTAGCTGAATCTTTTTGTGCAAGCCAAAAAAAATACAAGGATCACCTCTACCAAATTTGGGGACAAAACCCTTTCTAAAAAAATTTTAAAAAATCCCAAACCGTAAAAAGTTTCAAAAATCATGAAAAATAAAAAATGGGCCATCTTGCCATGAAACTTCAGATGAAGGCTTGGGGGACCATTGTATGAATTTACAAGCCATAAAAATGGCATTGGCATGGCAGAAATATGACGATGTGCTTGAACACACCTACCACCAGTTCAATCCCCGGCTTGCGCATCTTGCCTCTTTGGTCGGTTGAGTGCCCGTACGCTCCTTTCGTGGGTTGACTTAGGCATACAGAGTTCATTCTCAGTCTAAGATCAGATCAGATCAAGGGTTGTGGCAGCAAGATCGGTAGCACGCAGGGGGGATCGAGTCGATCCCCGGTTTGCACATTCTGCCTCTCCGATCGGCTGAGCGCCCGCTCCCCCGTTTCGTGGGTTGGCTTAGGCATAGGGAGTTCATTCCATGTCTAAGCCCCAGCCAAATCGAGGATTGTGGCAGCGGGACCGGTAGCACGCGGATGGTGATCGGCCCGATCCCCAGCTTGCACATTATGCCTCTTCGATCGGCTCAGTGCCCGCACGCTCGTTTCATGAGTTGACTTATGTATACGGAGTTCATTCCCAGTCTAAGATTGGATCAGACTGAGGGTTATAGTAGCAAGATCGACAGCACGCAGGGGGGGACTGGGCCGATCCCTAGCTTGTGCATTCTGCCTCTCCGACCGGCTAAGCGCCCGTATGCTTGTTTTGTGGGTTGGCTTAGGCATACGGAGTTCATTCCATGTCTAAGCATACGAAGTTTATTCCCAGTCCAAGATTTTGAGCCACGGTGCACATGCTGGGCTCGGGCATGTGCTGGTGCCGTATTTGTTTTGCCCGGGGCTCCATCGCGGGAGAGCCTAACGGGCGGCATTGGGGGTTTTGGTGATTTAGGGGGCCGGGGGGGTGTGCGAACATGATGTGCGATGGGTGCTGGTACTAGGCCCTTATTTTGACCCCCTATCCCTCATCAAACCTTGAGAACTCACACCCCCTTAAAGGGCATTTGAGATTTTGTAGCTTTGCTACCAGTAGCCATTAAAGTTTTTAAAATGGGGACACTTTTTCAAACGGTCACAAAATCTTCTCCACTTCACGTTTCTAGCTGATTTTTTTTCTACATGCCAAAAACAATACCTCTACCAACTTTTGGGACAAAAATCTTTCTAAAAAAATTTTAAAAAATTTCGAACTGCAAAAAGTTTCAAAAATCATGATAAATAGAAAACGGGTCGTCTTGCCACGAAACTTCATATGAAGGCTTAGGGGACCATTGTATGAATTTACAAAGCCATAAAAATGACTTTGGGATGGCAGAAATATGAAGATGGACTTGAACCCACCTACCACCCGTTCGATCCCCAGCTTGCGCATCCTGCATCTCTGGTCGACTGAGCGCCTGCACACTCGTTTCGTGGGTTGGCTTAGGCATACGGAGTTCATTCCATGTCTAAGCATATGGAGTTCATTCCCAGTCTAAGATTTTGAGCCACAGTGCACATGCTGGGCTTAGGCATGTGCTGGTACCACATTTTTTTTGCCTGGGGCACTATCGTCGGAGCATTGCCAGAGCATCGTCGAGAGCCTAACCGACGGCATTGGGGGTTCCGGCGATTGGGGGGGCCGGGGGGTGTGCGCACATGATGTACGATGGGTGCTGGTACTTGGCCCTTATATTGGCCCCCTATCCCTCATCAAACCTCAAGAACTCACACCCCCTTAAAGAGCATTTGAGATTTTATAGGTTTGCTGCCAGTAGCCATTAAATTGTCTGAAATGAGGACATTTTTTTCAAATGGTCACAAAATCTTCTCCACTTCGAGTTTTTAGCTGAATTTTTTTGTGCATGCCAACAAAAATACAATGATCACCTCTACCATATTTGATGACAAAACTCTTTCTATAAAAATTTTAAAAAATCTTGAACCGTAAAAAGTTTCAAAAATTATGAAAAATAGAAAACGGGTCTTTGCCAAATTCAAGTGAAGTTGGGGCATTGCAGATTACAAGCCATAAATGGCATTTTGGATGACAGAAATATGAAATGTGCTGAACCACACTACACCGTTCGATCTCAAGGATTGGCCACACGCAAAGAGGACTGGGCTGCTCTTTTGGGTTACGCTTTAGCCTCTCTGAGGTTGAGCGCCGCGCAACGCTCGTTCGTGGTTGACATAGGCTACGGAGTTCTTCCTAGTCTAAGATCGGACCGGACCGAGGGTAGCGACAGCAGGACCAGCAGCAGGACCAGCAGCATGCAGGGGGGACCGAGCCGATCCCCGACTTGGCATTTTGCCTCTTCGGTTAGCTGAGTGCCCACACACTTCTTTCATGGGTTGGCTCAGGCATGTAGAGTTCATTCCATGTCTAAGCCCCAGCTGGACTGAGGGTTGTGGCAGCAAGACCGACAGCGGGATCGACAGCACGCAGAGGGGGATCGAGTTTATCCCCGATAGCACGCTTGTTTCATGGGTTGGCTTAGGCATACGGAGTTCATCCTTGATCTAAGCATACAGAGTTCATTCCCACTCTAAGATCAGACCAGATCGAGGGTTACGGCAGTAGGATCGGCAGCACGCAGGGGGGATCGGGTCTATCCCTGGCTTGTGCATTCTGCCTCTCCGGTCGGCTGAGCACCCGCATCCCCGTTTTGTTGGTTCGCTTAGGCATAGGGAGTTCATTCCTTGTCTAAGCCCCAGTCGGGCCGAGGGTTATGGCAGTGGGATCGATAGCACGCAGAGGGGGATCGAGCCGATCTTCAGCTTGTGCATTATGCTTCTTCGACTGGCTGAGCGCCCGCACGCTCATTTTGTGGGTTGACTTATGCATACAGAGTTCATTCTCAGTCTAAGATCGGACTGGACCGAGGGTTGCAGCAACAGGATCGACAGCACATAGGGGGACCGAACTGATCCCTAGCTTACGCATACTGCCTCTCCGTTCGACTGAACGCCCGCACGCTCATTTCGTGGGTTGGCTTAGGCATACAGAGTTTATTCCATGTCTAAGCATACGGAGTTCATTCCAGTCTAAGATCGGACCGGACCAAGGGTTGCGACAGCAGGACCAGCAGCAGGATCGGTAACACGTAGGGGGGACCGGGTCGATCCCCAGCTTACGCATTCTGCCTTTCTGGCTGGCTTAGCACTCGTTCGCTCATTTCGTGGGTTGGCTTAGGCATACGAAGTTCATTCCAGTCTAAGCCCCAGTCGGATCGAGGGTTGTGGTAGCAGGATCGGTAGCGGGATTGACAGCAAGATCGACAGCATGCAGAGGGAGATCGAATTGATCCCAGGCTTGTGCATTATGCCTTTTCGGCCAACTGAGCGCCCGTACGCTCGTTTCATGGGTTGACTTAGACTTACGGAGTTCATCCCCAATCTAAGCATACAGAGTTCATTCCCAGTTTAAGATCGGACCGAATCGAGGGTTGTGGCAGCAGGATAGATAGCACGTAGAGGGGACCGAGTCGATCCTCGGCTTACGCATTCTGCCTCTCTGACCGACTGAGAGCCCGCACACCCGTTTCGTGGGTTGGCTTAGGCATAGGGAGTTCATTCCATGTCTAAGCCCAAGCCGGACTGAAGGTTGTGGTAATGGGACTGGCAGCACGTTGAGGGGTACCGGGCCAGGCCGATCACTGGCTTGTGCATTATGCCTCTTCGACCGACTCAGCACCTGTACGCTCATTTCATTGGTTGACTTAAGCATAGGGAGTTCATTCCCAGTCTAAGATCAGATCGGAGCAAGGGTTGCGGCAGCAAGATCTGTAGCACACAGGGGGAATGGGCTAATCCTCTGCTTGCGCATTCTGCCTCTCCGGTCGGTTGAGCACCCGCTCGCTCGTTTCATGGGTTGGCCTAGGCATACGGAGTTCCTTCCATGTCTAATCCCCAGCCGGACCGAGGGTTGTGGCAGTCGGACCAAGGGTTGTGGCAGCAGGACCGGCAGCGGGATCGGCAACGAGATCGATAGAGCGTAAAGGGAGACCGGGCTGATCCTAGGCTTGCGCATTATGCCTCTCCGGCCGGCTGAGCGTCCGCATGCTCATTTCATGGGTTAACTTAAGCATGCAGAGTTCGTCCCCAGTTTAAGCATACGGAGTTCATTCCTAGTCTAAGATCGGATCGGATCGAGGGTTGGGGTAGCAGGATCGATAGCACAGAGGGGGGACCGGGTCGATCCTCAGCTTGCGCATTCTGTCTCTCTAGCTGGCTGAACGCCCGCACGCCCGTTTTATGGGTTGGCTTAGGCATAGGGAGTTCATTCCATGTCTAAGCCCAAGTTGGACCAGGGGTTGTGGCAGCGGGACCGGCAGCACGGATCGAGGGGGACTGAGTCGATCCTCGGCTTGTGCATTATGCCTCTTCGATCGGCCTCTTCGGCCGGTTGAGCACCCGCACACTCGTTTCGTGGGTTGGCTTAGGTATACGGAGTTCATTCCAAGTATAAGCATACGGAGTTCATTCCTAGTCCAAGATCGGACCGGACCGAGGGTTGTGGCAGCAGGACCAGCAATGGGATCGACAGCACGCAGGGGGGACCGGGCCAATCCTTGGCTTGCACATTCTGCCTCTTCGGTCGGCTGAGCACCCGTACGCTCATTTTGTGGGTTGGCTTAGGCATACAGAGTTCATTACATGTCTAAGCCCCAGCTGGACCGAGGGTTGTGGTAGCAGGACCGGCAGCGGGATCGACAACACACAGATGGGGATCGGGCTGATACTCGGCTTGCACATTATGCCTCTCTGGCCGGTTGAGCGCCCACACGCTCATTTCATGGGTTGACTTAGGCATACAGAGTTCATCCCTAGTCTAAGCAAACAAAGTTCATTCCCAGTCTAAGATTGAACCAAACTGAGGGTTGCGACAGCAGGATCGACAGCATGAAAGGGGGATCGGGCCGATCCCCGACTTGCACATTCTGCCTCTCCGGTCGGTTGAGCGCTCGCACGCCTGTGCGCCCGCACGCCTGTTTCCTAGGTTGGCTTAGGCATAGGGAGTTCATTCCATGTATAAGCCCTAGCTGGACCGAGGGTTGTGGCAGCGGGACCAACAACATACAGAGGGGGACCAGGTCGATCCCTGGCTTGCGCATTATGCCTCTTCGGTCGGCTCAACGTCCGCATGCTCATTTCATGGGTTGACTTATGCATACGGAGTTCATTCCTAGTCTAAGATTGGACCAGATCGAGGGTTACGACAGCAGGATCGACAGCATGCAAGGGGGGACTGGGTCAATCCCCAGCTTGCGCATTCTACCTCTCTAGCCGACTGAGCACCCACACGCTCGTTTCGTGGGTTGGCTTAGGCATATGGAGTTCATTCCTTGTCTAAGCATACGGAGTTCATTCCCAGTCTAATATTTTGAGCCATGGTGCATATGCTGGGCTCGGACATGTGCTGGTGCCACTTTTTTTTCGCCCGAGGCACCATCGTCAGAGCATCGCCGAAGAGCCTAACCGACTGCATTGGGGGTTTCGGCGATTGGGGGGGCCGGGTGGTGTGCCCACATGATGTGCGATGGGTGCTGGTACTTGGCCCTTATATTGGCCCCCTATCCCTCATCAAACTTCAAGAACTCACCCCCTTAAAGAGCATTTCAGATTTTATAGGTTTCCTTCCAGTAGCCATTAAAGTGTCCGAAATGAGGACACTTTTTTCAAACAGTCACAAAATCTTCTTCATTTCGAGTTTATAGCTGATTTTTTTTGTGCATACCAACAAAAATACAAGGATCATCTCTACCAAATGTGGGGACAAAAACCTTTCTAAAAAAGTTTTGAAAAATCCCGAACTACAAAAAGTTTTGAAAATCATGAAAAATAGAAAATGGGTTGTCTTGCCACGAAACTTAACATGAAGGCTTAGGGGACCATTGTATGAATTTACAAGCCATAAAAATGGCATTGGCATGGCAGAAATAGGAAGATGTACTTGAACCCACCTACCACCCGTTCGATCCCCGGCTTACGCATCCTGCCTCTCTGGTCAGCTGAGCACCCGTATGCTAGTTTCATGGGTTGACTTAGGCATACGGAGTTCATCCCCAGTCTAAGCATACGAAGTTCATTCCCAGTCTAAGATCGATCGGATCGAGGGTTGCGATAGCAGGATCGATAGCATACAAGGGGGATCAGATTGATCCCCGACTTACGCATTCTGCCTCTCCGACTGGCTGAGCGCCCGTACGCCCGTTTCGTGGGTTGGCTTAGGCATAGGGACTTCATTCCATGTCTAAGCCCCAGCTGGACCGAAGGTTGTGGTAGTGGGACTGATAGCACACAGAGGGGGACCGGGCTGATCCCCGGCTTGCGCATTATGCCTTTCCAGCCTGCTCAGCGCTCGCACGTTAGTTTCGTGGGTTGACTTAGGCATATGGAGTTCATCCCCAGTCTAAGCAAACTGAGTTCATTCCCAATCTAAGATGGGACCGGACTGAGGGTTGCGGCAGCAGGATCGGCAACACACAGGGGGGTCGGGTCGATCCCCGGCTTGCGTATTCTGCCTCTCCGGTCGGCTGAGTGCCCGCACGCCTATTTCATGGGTTGGCTTAGGCATAGGGAGTTGGCAGCGGGATCGACAGCATGCAAAGGGGCACCGGGCCGATCCCTGGCTTACGCATTATGCCTCTTTGATCGGCTCAACGCCCGCACGCTCGTTTCATGGGTTGACTTATGCATACGGAGTTCATTCCTAGTCTAAGATCGGACCGAACCAAGGGTTGTGGCAGTAAAATCGATAGCAAGTAGGAGGGGACCGGGCCAATCCCCGGCTTGTGCATTCTGCCTCTCCAGTCGGCTGAGCTCTCGCACGCTCGTTTTGTGGGCTGGTTAGGCATATGGAGTTCATTCCATGTCTAAGCATACGGAGTTCATTCCCAGTCTAAGATTTTTAGCCACGATGCACATGCTGGGCTCGGGCATGTGCTGGTGCCGTATTTTTTTCACACGAGGCACCATCAGCGGAGCATCGCCAAAGAGCCTAACCGGCGACATTGGGGGTTCTGGCGATTAGGGGGGCCAGGGGTTGTGCACACATGATGTGTGATGGGTGCTGGTACTTGGCCCTTATACTGGCCCCTATCCCTCATCAAACCTCGAGAACTCACACTCACTTAAAGAGCATTTGAGATTTTATAGGTTTGCTGCCAGTAGCCATTAAAGTGTCTGAAATGGGGGCACTTTTTTCAAATGACCACAAAATCTTCTTCACTTCGAGTTTTTAGCTGAATTTTTTTGTGCATGCCAAAAAAAATACAAGGATCACCTCTACCAAATTTGGGGATAAAACTCTTTCTAAAAAATTTTTAAGAAATCTCGAATCGCAAAAAGTTTTAACAATCGTAAAAAATAGAAAATGGGTCATCTTGCCATGAAACTTCACATGAAGGCTTAAGGGACCATTGTATGAATTTACAAGCCATAAAACTGGCATTGGCAGAGCAGAAATATGAGCACCTGCACTCTCATTTCGTGGGTTGACTTAGGCATACGTTGTTCATCCCCAGTCTAAGCATACAGAGTTCATTCCCAGTCTAAGATCAGACCAGACCGAGGTTACGACAGCAGGATCGGTAGCACGCAGGGGGGACCAGGCTGATCCCCGGCTTGCGCATTCTCCCTCTCCGGTCGGCTGAGCGCCCGCACACTCGTTTCATGGGTTGGCTTAGGCATACAGAGTTCATTCCATGTTTAAGCATACAGAGTTCATTCCCAGTCTAAGAGTTTGAGCCACGATGCACATGATGGGCTCGGGCATGTGCTGGTACCGCATTTTTTTTGCATGGGGCACCATCGCCAGACCATCTCCAGAGCATCGTCGGAGAGCCTAATCGACGGCATTGGTGGTTTCGACGATAGTGGGATCGGGGGGGCGTGCGCACATGATGTGCACGGGTGCTGGTACTTGGCCCTTAGATTGGCCCCCTATCCCTCATCAAACCTCAAGAACTCACACCTCCTTAAAGAGCATTTCAGATTTTATAGGTTTGCGGCCAGTAGCCATTAAAGTGTCTGAAATGGGGACACTTTTTTCAAACGGTCACAAAATCTTCTCCACCTCGAGTTTTTAACTGAATTTTTTTGTGCACGACAACAAAAATACAAGGATCACCTCTACCAATTTTGGGGACAAAAATCATTGTAAAAAAATATTAAAAAATCTCAAACCGTAAAAAGTTTTAAAAATCATGAAAAATAGAAAACGGGTCGTCTTGCGACGAAACTTCACATGAAAGCTTAGGGGACCATTGTATGAATTTACAAACCATAAAAATGGCATTGGCATGGCAGAAATATGAAGATGTGCTTGAACCCACCTACCACCTGTTCGATCCCCAGCTTGCGCATCCTGCCTCTCTGGTCGGCTGAGTGCCCGCACGCTCGTTTCGTGGGTTGACTTAGGCATACAAAGTTCATTCCCAGCATAAGATCGGATCAGATCAAGGGTTGTGGCAGCAGGATCGGTAGCATGCAAGAGGGA
Source organism: Durio zibethinus (assembly GCF_002303985.1). The sequence continues at coordinate 34,038,470 of NW_019167826.1, read as the reverse complement.
CCGACTGCAAGTAGAAGGGGATCAAGCCGATCCCTGGCTTGCGCATTTTACCTCTCCGACCGGCTGAGCGCCTGCACATTCGTTTCGTGGGTTGGCTTAGGCATACGGAGTTCATTCCATGTTTAAGCATACGGAGTTCTTTCCCAGTCTAAGAGTTTGAGCTACGGTGCACATGCTGGGCTCGGGCATGTGCTGGGGCACCATCGCCGGAGCATCGTCGGAGAGCCTAACCGGCTACATTGGGGGTTTCGACGATAGTGGGGCCGGGGAGGTGTGCGCACATGATGTGTGATGGGTGCTGGTACTTGGCCTTTAGATTGGCCCCCTATCCCTCATCAAACCTCAAGAACTCACACCTCCTTAAAGAGCATTTCAGATTTTATAGGTTTGCGGCCAGTAGCCATTAAAGTGTCTGAAATGGGGACACTTTTTTCAAACGGTCACAAAATCTTCTCCACCTCGAGTTTTTAGCTGAATTTTTTTGTGTACGTGAACAAAAATACAAGGATCACTTCTACCAAATTTGGGGACAAAAATCATTCTAAAAAAATATTAAAAAATCCTGAACCGTAAAAAGTTTTAAAAATCATGAAAAATAGAAAATGGGTCGTCTTGCCACGAAACTTCACATGAAAGCTTAGGGGACCATTGTATGAATTTACAAGCCATAAAAATGGCATTGGCATGGCAGAAATATGAAGATGTGCTTGAACCCACCTACCACCCATTCGATCCTCGGCTTACGCATCCTGCCTCTCTGGTCGGCTGAGCGTCCGCACACTCGTTTTGTGGGTTGACTTAGGCATACAGAGTTTATCCCTAGTCTAAGCATACGGAGTTCATTCCCAGTCTAAGATCGGATCGGACCAAGGGTTGCGACAGTAGGATCGGTAGCACGCAAGAGGGACCAGGCCGATCCTCGACTTACGCATTCTGCCTCTCCGATCGACTGAGCGCCCGCACACCCGTTTCATGGGTTGGCTTAGGTATTGGGAGTTCATTCCATGTCTAAGCCCCAGCCGAACCGAGGCTTGTGGCAGTTGGACTGGTAACACGCGGAGGGGGACTGGGTCGATTCTCGGCTTGCGCATTATGCCTCTTCGATCGGCTTAGCTCCCGCACGCTCGTTTCGTGGGTTGACTTAGGTATACAGAGTTCATTCCCAGTCTAAGATTGCATCAGACCGAGGGTTGCGGTAGCAGGATTGACAGCAGGCAAGGGGGATCGGGCCAGTCCCCAACTTGCGCATTCTGCCTCTCCGATCGGTTGAGCACCCACACGCTTGTTTCGTGGGTTGGCTTAGGCATACGGAGTTCATTCCATGTCTAAGCCCCATCCAGAGAAAGGGTTGTGGTAGCGGGACTGAAAGCACGCAGAGGGGGACTGAGCCGATCCCCAGCTTGCACATTATGCCTTTTCGACCGGCTCAGCGCCCATACGCTCATTTCGTGGGTTGACTTAGGCATACGAAGTTCATTCCCAGTCTAAGATCGGACCGAACTGAGGGTTCTGGTAGCAGGATCGACAGCATGCTGGGGGGACTGGGTCGGTCCCTAGCTTGCACATTCTGCCTCTCCGATCGACTGAGCGCCTGCACGCTCGTATCATGGGTTGGCTTAGGCATACGGAGTTCATTCCATGTATAAGGATACAGAGTTCACTCCCAGTCTTAGATCAGACCAGGCTGAGGGTTACGACAGCAGGATTGGTAGCACGCAGGGGGGATCGGGCCGATCCCCAACTTGCGCATTCTGCCTCTCCGGCCGGCTGAGCTCCCGCACTCCCGTTTCGTGGGTTGGCTTAGGCATAGGGAGTTCATTCCATGTCTAAGCGCCAGCCAGACCGAGGGTTGTGGCAGTGGGATCGGAGCACGTAGAGGGGGATCGGGTCGATCCCCGGCTTGCGCATTCTTCCTCTTCGGCCGGTTGAGTGCTTGCACGCTCGTTTCGTGGGTTGGCTTAGGCATACGGAGTTCATTCCATGTCTAAGCATACAGAGTTCATTCTCAGTCTAAGAGTTTGAGCCACGGTGCACATGCTAGGCTCAAGCATGTGCTGGGGCCGCATTTTTTTTGCCTGGGGCACCATCGCCGGAGAGCCTAACCGGCGGCTTTGGGGGTTCCAACGTTTGGGGGGGCCGGGGGGTGTGCGCACATGATGTGCGATGGGTGTTGGTACTTGGCCCTTATATTGGCCCCCTATCCCTCATCAAACCTTGAGAACACACACCCCCTTAAAGAGCATTTGAGATTTTACAGGTTTGCTGCCATTAAAGTGTCTAAAATGGGGACACTTTTTTCAAATCGTAACAAAATCTTCTCAACTTCGAGTTTTTAGCTGAAATTTTTTTGCATGCCAAAAAAAATACAAGGATCACCTTTACCAATTTTGGGGACAAAAATCTTTCTCAAAAAATTTTAAAAAATCCCAAACCACAAAAAGTTTCAAAAATTATGAAAAATAGAAAACGGGTCGTCTTGCCATGAAACTTCGCATGAAGGCTTAGGGGACCATTGTATGAATTGACAAGCCATAAAAATAGCATTGGCATGGCAGAAATATGAAGATGTGCTTGAACCCACTTACCACCCGTTCGATCCCTGGCTTGCGCATCCTGCCTCTCTGGTCGACTGAGCGTCGTGGGTTGACTTAGGCGTACGGAGTTCATCCCCAGTCTAAGCATACAGAGTTCATTCCTAATCTAAGATCAGACCAGACCGAGAGTTGCCACAAAAGGATCGGCAGCACGTAGGGGGGACTGGGCCGATCACCGACTTACGCATTCTGCCTCTCCAACCAGCTGACCGCCCGCAAGCCTGTTTCATGGGTTGGCTTAGGCATAGGGAGTTCATTCCATGTCTAAGCCCCAGCTGGACCGAGGGTTGTGGTAACGGGACTGGCAGCACACAGAGGGGGATCGGGCCAATCCCCAACTTACGCATTATGGCTCTCTGGCCGGCTCAGCGCCCGTACACTCGTTTCGTGGGTTGACTTAGGCATACGGAGTTCATTCCCAGTCTAAGATCAGACCGAATTGAGGGTTGCGACAGCAGGATCAATAGCACACAGGGGGGACAGGATCGATCCTCGACTTACGCATTCTGCCTCTCCGACCAATTGAACGCCTGCACGTTCATTTCGTGGGTTGGCTTAGGCATACAGAGTTGATTTCATGTCTAACCATACAGAGTTCATTCCTAGACTAAGATCAAACCAGATCGAAGGTTGCGGCAGTAGGACTAGCAGCACGGAGGGGAAGACCGGGCCGATCCCGACTTGCGCATTCTGCCCCTTCGATTGGCTGAGCACCCGCACGCTCGTTTCGTGGGTTGGCTTAGGCATACGGAGTTCATTCCATATCTAAGCCCCAGCCGAACCGAGGGTTGTGGCAGTAGGACCGGCAGCGGGATCGGCAGCATGCTCATTTCATGGGTTGACTTAGGCATACGGAGTTGCGACAATAGGATCGACAGCACGTAGGAGGGACCGGGTCGATCCCCGGCTTACACATTCTACCTCTCCAACCAGCTGACCACCCGTAAGCCCGTTTTGTGGGTTGGCTTAGGCATAGGGAGTTCATTACATGTCTAAGCCCCAGTCAGACCAAGGGTAGTGGCAGCGGGAGTGGCAGCATGTAGAGGAGGATCGGGCCGATCCTCGGGTTACGCATTATGCCTCTCCGACCAGCTCAGCGCCCGCACGCTCGTTTCATGGGTTGACTTAGGCATACGAAGTTCATTCCCAGTCTAAGATCAAACCGAATCGAGGGTTGCGGTAGCAGGATCAATAGCACGTAGGGGGGATCGGACCGGTCCCCGACTTATGCATTCTCCCTTTCTAGTCGGTTGAACACCCGCACGCTCGTTTCGTGGGTTGGCTTAGGCATACGAAGTTGATTCCATGTCTAAGCATACGGAGTTCATTCCTAGTCTAAGATCAAACTAGATCGAAGGTTGCAGCAGTAAGACCAGCAGCATGCAGGGAAAGACCGGGTCGATCCCTGACTTGGGTATTCTGCCCCTCCGGTCGGTTGAGCCCTCGCACGCTCGTTTCGTGGGTTGGCTTAGGCATACGGAGTTCATTCCATATCTAAGCCCCAGCCGGACCGAGGGTTGTGGCAGTAGGACCGGCAACGGGATCGCCAGTACGCTCGTTTCATGAGTTAACTTAGGCATATAGAGTTCATCCCCAGTTTAAGCATACGGAGTTAATTCCCAATGTAAGATCAGACCAGACCGACGGTTACGACAGCTAGATTGATAGAACGCAGGGGGGATCGAGCCGATCCCAGTCTAAGATCAGACCGGACTAAGGGTTGCCACAGTAGGATCGATAGCACGTAGGAAGGATCGAGCCAATCCCCGGCTTGTGCATTCTACCTCTCCAGTCGGTTGAGTGCCCGCACGCTCGTTTCATGGGTTGGCTTAGACATACGGAGTTCATTCCATGTCTAAGCATACAGAAGTTCCTTCCGCAGTCAAGATCAAGACCCGGACGAAAGTTGCAGCAGCAGGATCGGCAGCACACAGGGGGGATCGGGTCGATCCCTGGCTTGCTCATTCTATCTTTCTGACCGGCCTCTCTGGCTGGCTGAATGCCCTCATGGTCGTTTCATGGGTTGACTTAGGCATACGGAGTTCATCTCTAGTCTAAGCATACGGAGTTCATTCCCATTCTAAGATTGGACCGGACTGAGGGTTGCGGCAGTAGGATCGACAGCACGCAAGGGGGACCAGGTCGATCCCTGGCTTGCACATTCTACCTCTCCAGCTGGCTGATCGCCCGTACGCCCGTTATGTGGGTTGGCTTAGGCATAGGGAGTTCATTCCATTACGTGGGCGGCATTAGGGGTTCGACGATTGGGGGGGTCGATGGGTGTGCACACATGATGTGCGATGGGTGCTGGTACTTGGCCCTTATATTGGCCCCCTATCCCTTTTCAAACCTCAAGAACTCACACCCCCTAAAAAAGCATTTGAGATTTTATAGGTTTGTTGCCAGTAGCCTTTAAAGTGTCTGAAATGGGGACACTTTTTTCAAACGGTCACAAAATCTTCACAACTTCGAGTTTTTAGCTAAATTTTTTTGTGCATGCCAACAAAAATAAAAGGATCACCTCTACCAAATTTGGGGACAAAAATCTTTCTAAAACAATTTTAGAAAATCTTGAACCGCAAAAAGTTTTGAAAATTGTGAAAAATAGAAAACAGTCGTCTTGCCACGAAACTTCACATGAAGGTGTAGGGGACCATTGTATGAATTTACAAGCCATAAAAATGGCATTGGCACAGCAGAAATATGATGATGTGCTTGAACCCACCTACCACCCGTTCGATCCCCGACTTGCGCATCCTGCCTCTCTGGTCGGCTGAGCGTTCGCACACTCGTTTCGTGGTTTGACGTAGTTATACAGAGTTCATCCCCAGTCTAACCATACAAAGTTCATTCCCAGTCTAAGATCAGACCGGATCGAGGGTTGCGGCAGTAGGATCGACAGCATGTAGAGGGGATCGGGTCGACCCCTGGCTTACCCATTTTGCCCCTCCGAACGGCAGAGTGCCCGCACGCCCGTTTCGTGGGTTGGCTTAGGCATAGACAGTTCATTCCACATCTAAGCCCCAGCCAAACTGAAGGTTATGGCAGTGGGACCGAGAGCAGGTAGAGGGGGATCGAGTCGATCCCTGGCTTGCACATTATGCCTCTCCGGCTGGCTCAACGCCCGCATGCTCGTTTCGTGGGTTGACTTAGGCATATGGAGTTCATACCTAGTCTAAGATCGAACTGGACTGAGGGTTGTGGTAGCAGGACTGACAGCACGCATGGAGGGACCGAGTCGGTCCCCGACTTGTGCATTCTACCTCTCCGACTGGCTGAGCACCCGCACACTCATTTCGTGGGTTGGCTTAGGCATACGAAGTTTATTCCATGCCTAAGCCCCAGCCGGCAGCTGGACCGGTAGCGAGATTGGTAGCATGCAGACGGGGACCGAGCTGACTCCCGGCTTGCGTTTTCTACCTCTCTGGTTGACTGACCACCCGCACACTCATTTCATGGGTTGGCTTAGGCATACGGACTTCATTCCATGTCTAAGCATACGGAGTTCATTCCCAGTCTAAGATCGGACCGGATCGAGGGTTACGGCAGTAGGAGAAGTAGCAGGATCGGTAGCACGTAGGGAGGGATCGGGCCGATCCCCGGCTTACGCATTCTGCCTCTTTGGCTGGCCTCTTTGATCGGTTGAGCGCCCGTACGCTCGTTTTGTGGGTTGACTTAGGCATACAGAGTTCATCCCCAGTCTAAGAATAAGGAGTTCATTCCCAGTCTAAGATCAAATTGGGCCGAAGGTTACGGTAGTAGGATCGGCAGCTCGTAAGGGGGATCGGGCCGATCCCCGGATGCTCGTTTCGTGGGTTGGCTTAGGCATACGGAGTTCATTCCATGTATAAGCATATGGAGTTCATTCCCAGTCTAAAGATCAGACGGACCGAGGATTAGATAAGGCAGGATCGACGGCACGCGGGGGGATCAGGCTGGACCCAGCTTGACATTTGCCTCTCGCGACCGTTGAGTGCCTGCACCGCCCATTTGTGGGTTGGCTTAGGCTAGGGAGTTCATTCCATGTCTAAGCGCAGCTGGACCGAGGGTTTGTGGTGTTGGGCACGGTCAAGCGCGTAGAGCGGGGAGTCGGGTAATGCTGGGCTCAAGCTTTGGTGCTGGTTCGCATTTTTTTTTCGCCTGGGCACCATCATCGGGAGCATCGCCGGAGAGCCTAACCGACGGTATTGGTGGTTCAGGATTGGGGGGCCGGGGGGTGTGCGCAACTGATGTGCGTGGGTGCTGGTAATTGGCCTTATATTGGCCCTATATCCCTTATCAAACCTCATAACTCACACTCCCTTAAAGAGCATTTGAGATTTTATAGGTTTGCTACCAGTAGCCATTAAAGTGTCTAAAATGAGGACACTTTTTTCAAACAGTCACAAAATCTTCTCCACTTCAAGTTTTTAGCTGAATTTTTTTGTGCACGCCAACAAAAATACAGGGATCACCTCTACCAAATTTGAGGACAAAAATCTTTTTAATAAATTTTAAAAAATCCCGAATCGTAAAAAGTTTCAAAAATCGTAAAAAATAGGAAACGGGTTGTCTTGCCACGAAACTGGACATGAAGGCTTAGGGGACCATTGTATGAATTTACAAGCCATAAAAATGGCATTGGCATGGAAGAAATATGAAGATGTGCTTGGACCCACCTACCACCCATTTGATCCCCAGCTTGCGCATCCTGCCTCTCTGGTCGGTTGAGGACCAGCACGCTCATTTTGTGGGTTGACTTAGGCATACAGAGTTTGTCCCCAGTCTAAGCATACGGAGTTCATTCCCAGTCTAAGATCAGACCGAATCGAGGGTTGCGGCAGTAAGATCGATAGCACGCAAGGGGGATCAGTTCAATCCCGAGCTTGTGGCATTCTAACCTTTCCGATCGCTGAAGCGCCCGCACCGGCCGCATCTTCGTGGTTGGCTTAGGCAAAAGGGAGGTTCATTCCATTCTATCCTAAGCCCCAGTTCAGACCGAGGGTTGTGCCAGTGGGACCGGACAGCACGTGGAGGGGGACTGAGCCGATCCCGCAGCTTGGCATGTTATGCCTCTCCCGATCGACTCAGTTCTCCGCACGCTGCGTTTCATGGGTTTAACTTAGGCATACGGAGTTCATCTCCCAGTCTAAGATCAGACCGGAACCAGGGGGTTGTCGGTAGCTAGGATGCGACCAGCACCGCAGGGGGGGACGGGGTCAGTCCCCGACTTGCGTATTCTACCTCTCCGACCGACTAAACGCCCGCACGCTTGTTTCGTGGGTTGGCTTAGGCATACGGAGTTCATTCCATGTCTAAGATCGGATCGGACCGAGTGTTGCCGTAGCAGGATTGATAGCACGCAAGGGGAACTGGGCCGATCCCTGGCTTGCACATTCTTCCTCTACGGTGGACTGAGTGCCCGCATGCCCATTTCGTGGGTTGGCTTAGGCATAGGGAGTTCATTCCATGTCTAAGCCCCAACCAGACCAAGGGTTATGGCAGCGGGATCGACAGCACGCAGAAAGGGACCGGGCCGATCCCCAGCTTGTGCGTTATGCCTTTCCGGTCGGCTCAGCGCCTCCACGCTCATTTCGTTGGTTGAGTTAGGCATACGGAGTTCATTCCCAGTCTAAGATCAGACTAGACCAAGGGTTGTGGCAACAGGATCGACAGCACACAGAGAGGGACCAGGTCGGTCCCCGACTTGTGCATTCTGCCTCTCCGATCGGCTAAATGCCCGCACGCTCGTTTCGTGGGTTGGCTTAGGCATACGGAGTTCATTCCATGTCTAAGCATACAGAGTTCATTCTAGTCTCAGATCAGATCGGATCGAGGGTTGCAACAGCAGGACCAGTAGCAGGATCAACAGCACGCAGGGGGGGACCGGGCTGATCCCTGGCTTGCGCATTCTGCCTCTCCGACTGGCTGAGCGCCCGCACGCTCGTTTCGTGTGTTGGCTTAGGCATACAGAGTTCATTCCATGTCCAAGCCCCAGTCAGACGAGGGTTGTGGCAGCGGGACCGACAGCACGCAAAGGAGGACCGGGCTGATCCTCAACTTGTTCATTATGCCTCTCTGGCCGGTTGAACGCCCGCACGCTTATTTCATGGGTTGACTTAGGCATACGGAGTTCATCCACAGTCTAAGCATACCAGTTCATTCCTAGTCTAAGATCAGACCAGACCGAGGTTGCAGTAGTAGGATCGACAGCACGCAGGGGGGACTGAGCCGATCCCTAGCTTGCGCATTCTGCCTCTCCGGCCTGTTGAGTGTCCGTACACCCGTTTCGTTTGTTGGCTTAGGCATAGGGAGTTCATTCCATGTCTAAGCCCCAACCAGATCGAGGGTTGTGGTAGCGGGACCGGTAGCACACAGAGGGGGATCGGGCCAATCCACGGCTTGCGCATTATGCCTCTTTGATCGGCTTAGAGCCCGCACGCTCGTTTCGTGGGTTAACTTATGCATATAGAGTTCATTCCCAGTCTAAGATTAGATCGGACCGAGGGTTGCAGCAGTAGGATCGATAGCATGCAGGGGGGACCGGGCCAATCCTCAACTTGCGCATTCTGCCTCTCCGATTGGTTAGGCATACGGAGTTCATTCCATGTCCAAGATCCCAGAGTTCATTCCAAGTCTAAGAGTTTGAGCCATGGTGCACATGCTAGGCTCGGGCATGTGCTGGTGTCGTATTTTTTTTGCTCGCCGATTGGCCTGCTATCCCTCATCAAACCTCGAGAACTCACACCCCCTTAAAGAGCATTTGAGATTTTATAGGTTTGCCGCCAGTAGCCATTAAAGTGTCTGAAATGGGGACACTTTTTTCAAATGGTCACAAAATCTTCTCCACTTCGAGTTTTTAGCTGAATATTTTTGTGCATGCCAACAAAAATACAAGGATTACCTCTACCAAATTTGGGGATAAAAATCTTTCTAAAAAAATTTTAAAAAATCCTGAACCACAAAAAGTTTTGAAAATCATGAAAAATAAAAAACGGGTCGTCTTGCCCACGAAACTCAACATGAAGGGCTTTGAGGACCATATGGTATGATTTACAAGCCATAAAATGGGCATTAGCACGGCAAAATATCGAAGATGTGCTTAAACCCACCTACCACCCGTTTGATCCCCGGCTTGCGCATCCTACCTCTTCTGGTCGGCTGAGCGCCCCGCAACCCTCATTTCATGAGTGTTGACTAAGGCCATACGGAAGTTCACTACCCCAGTCTAAGCGTATGGAGTTCATTCCCAATCTAAGATTGGACTGGACCTAGGGTTGCGACAACAGGATCGGCAGCATGCAGGGGGGACCGAGCTGATCCTCGGGTTGCACATTCTGCCTCTTCGGCCAGCTGAGCATCCGTACGCCCGTTTCATGGGTTGGCTTAAGCATAAGGAGTTCATTCCATGTCTAAGCCCCAGCCAGACTGAGGGTTGTGGCTGCGGGAACGGCATACGCAGAGGGGGACCGAGTCGATCCCTAGCTTACACATTATGCCTCTCCGATCGGCTCAGCACGCATGCTCGTTTCGTGGGTTGATTTATGTATACGGAGTTCATTCCCAGTCTAAGATCAGACCAGACCGAGGGTTGCAGCAGCAAGATCGACAGCACGTAGGGGGGACCGAGTCGATCCCCGACTTATGCAGTCTGCCTCTTCGATCGGCTGAGTGCCCACACGTTCATTTCATGGGTTGGCTTAGGCATACAAAGTTCATTCCATGTCTAATCATACGGAGTTCATTCCCAGTCTAAGATTTTGAGCCACGGTGCACATGCTGGGCTCGGGCATGATGCGCAATGGGTCATGGGGGGCCGGGGGGTGTGCACACATGATGTGCAATGGGTGTTGGTACTTGGCCCTTATATTGCCCCCTATCCCTCATCAAACCTCGAGAACTCACACCCCCTTAAAGAGCATTTGAGATTTTATAGGTTTGCTGCCAGTAGCCATTAAAGTGTCTGAAATGGGGACACTTTTTTCAAACGGTCACAAAATCTTCTCCACCTTGAGTTTTTGGGTGAATTTTTTTATGCATGCCAACAAAAATACAAGGATCACCTCTACCAAATTTGGGGACAAAAATCTTTCTAAAAAAATTTTAAAAAATCTCGAACCACAAAAAGTTTCAAAAATCGTGAAAAATAGAAAACGGGTCGTCTTGCCACGAAACTTCACATGAAGGCTTAGGGGACCATTGTATGAATTTACAAGTCATAAAAATGGCATTGGCAAGGTAGAAATATGAAGATGTGCTTATGTCACGGGCTCCGACCTTAGACTCAGAATCCGTGCGACCTTAGGCTTGGAATCTCCTCCTTTGTGCCAAAGTTAGCCTAAAACACAAGCATGCGGGCACTAGAACAATTGGAAGGCCTGATTATGCAAGTTAAAGGGAAACAGGATGAACAGGATAGAATTCTGGAAATGCTCTTGTATTCACTGAAACAGAAGTGTTTGATGGTGTACAAATGAGGGTGAAACAGCCCTCTATTTATAGTTGAGGCTCCAGCTACAACTTAATGGCAATATCCCTAGAATAAAGGCTAAAATCATGGGATTATAATCAATCAGGATGCTAACTCCTAATTTTTAGGGTCAACCAAATCTGCCAGGATGCTCCTGCTGATCCTGCCTGCTTCTAGAAGCTTTCCTTGCGTGTCCAGCACCTTGGGCCCTTCTGGATGTGGTGCGAGCCACTTGTATGCCAGGCCTTGGTCTCACGGGCTGGCTTGCAAGTCGGGCGGGTGTTCTAAACTCGTTTGCTAGGCTTTGCATGCAGATACCCACCAGCACGTCTGGTCTACGGGCCTTAACTTCTGGCTCGCCTGGTGGTGTGCCTGATGTGCTTGGCGCGCCCGCCCAGGGCATGACATTCTCCCCCACCTAATTGCACAATGCTCTCATTGCATCTTCTACATGGTACTGCCTGATTTGGTCCTTGAACTACCATAAGTCATCTACTGGTTCCCAACTCGCCTCACTGTCTGGAAGTCCTTTCTAGCGTACCAAGTACTCTTGTCTTGGCTGATAATTCTTTCGTCTCACCTCCCGGTTAGCTATGATGCTATGGACCTCCTTCTCATATGAAGTCCTTGCTCCCAATGGTGCACATTTTTGACTCTGCCTATCCTGGATCTCCCTCATCCTCATGGAACGGCTTGAGCATGCTCACATGGAACACCGGGTGTACCCTCAGCTTGGGTGGCATATCCAGCTTGTAGGCAACCTTGCCTACCTTTTTGACTACTTGGAAAGGTCCCTCATACCTTCGGACGAGGCCTTTGTGTAGCCCCCTATGGTGCACAATGGGATGCAGCTTCACCAACACCAAGTCTCCAACCTGGAACTGCACATCCCACCTCTTCTGGTCTGCCCACTTCTTTGACCTCTTGGTCGCCTTATGTAGACAAACTCTGGCCAAGTCAGTTTGCTCCTGCCATGCCTTGGTAAACTTGTATGCTGTTGGATTCAGCCCTGTATAACCTACAGCAATCGAATTGGGTGTTAGTGGTTGTTGCCCTGTCACAACCTCAAATGGGCTCTGGTTCATTGCCTCGCTACTTTGCAAGTTGTAGGAAAACTGTGCAATATCTAGCAGCTTTGGCCAGTCCCTTTGTATGGCACTCACATAGTGCCTGAGGTAGACCTCCAATAGTCCATTCACTCGTTCTGTCTGCCCATCGGTCTACGGATGCATGCTGGTGGAAAAGTTCAAGTCTGACCCCAACAGCTTGAACAACTCAGTCCAGAACCTACCCATGAAATGCCCGTCCCAATCACTAACAATGGTCCTCGACACTCCCTAGTACTTAACCATGTTTTTCAAGAACAATCAAGCTGCCTCCTCGGTTGGGCACTCCTTGGTTGCTAGAATGAAAATTCCATACTTGGAAAACCTGTCCACCACTACCATGATGCTTCCAAACCCTTCTGCTTTGGGTGTACCGACTATAAAGTCTAGAGAAACACTCTCCTATGGTCGCTTTGGCACTGGCAATGGCTCCAAGAGACCGCCTGGTTTCTTGAGCTCCACCTTGTTCTGTTGGCACACAAGATAAGTTTTCCCATAGGCCTCCACTTTGTCCCTCATGTGCGGCTCACTCCGGGGTGTCCAGCCCACCTTGCATCATGGCATTCTTACAAAACTTCCTTGCGGAGCTTCCTATGCTGCGGCACAAACAGTCTACTGCCCCTAGTGTACAGAAAGCCATCCTGCAACCAAAACCGCCTAGTCTTACCTTGTTGGGCGTACTCCATCAAAGCCTTGGCTGTAGGATCATGCGCAAGTCCCTCCTTGATGCACGGCACTAGTGACCCCTCTAGTTGGCTAATGGTAGCAAGGTTAGCCTTTTTGCTCAGGGTGTCTGCCACTAGGTTTGCTCGTCCTGGCTTGTACTCCATCTGGAAATCAAATTCTACAAGAAAATCTTACCTTCTCGCCTGCTTGGGGGACAGCTTCTTTTGCATCTAAAAGTAGCTGGTCACCACATTGTCCATCGTCACCATGAACCTCGACCCCAACAGGTAATGGTGCCAAGTGCGCAAGTAGTGCACCATTGCAGTCATCTCCTTCCCTTGGACCGTGTACCTACATTTAGTCTCGTTCAGCTTCCTGCTCTCGAACGCGACTAGACGTCCTTCTTGCATCAACACGCCCCCTATGGCAAAGTTTGATGCATCCGTATGTACCTCATACAGCTTGGCATGGTCTGGCAAGGCCAAGACTGGCTCATTGATCATAGCCCGCTTCAACCTGTCAAAGGCTTCCTAGTACCCTGCACTCCATTCCCATGCTCTCCCTTTCTTGAGCAAGTCAGTCAATGGTGTGGCTATCTCTGAGTGACATTTGATGAAGTGCTTGTAGTAGTTAACCAGCCCAAGGAATGATCTCAACTCAGTGACCTTGGCTGGGGTTGCCACTCCAGGATGGGGTGCATCTTCCCTTCATCCATACGTATCCTGCCACCTCCCACTATGTGGCCAAGGAACGGGATCTCTTGCTGGGCGAATGAGCACTTCTCCCTCTTGACAAATAACTTGTGCACCCGTAACACCTCCAACACCTGTCTCAAGTGGTCTACATGCTCTCCCAAAGTTTGGCTGTAGATCACAATATCATCCAAATAAACCACAACAAATCTATCAAGGAATGACTGAAGTACCTTGTTCATAAGGGTGCAGAATGTTGCTGAGGCATTCATGAGTTCGAAAGGCATCACCAAGAACTCATACGAACCATACCGAGTGACACATGCTGTCTTTGGCTCATCTCCCTCCACGATCCTGACTTGATAGTAGCCTGACCTTAAATCCAGCTTGGTGAACCACCTTGCGCTCTCAAGTTGATCGAACAAGTCTGTAATGAGTGGAATGGGGTACTTGTTCTTGATGGTCAGCTTGTTCAAAGCCCGATAGTCTATGCACAGCCACAATGACCCATCATGCTTGTGCTGGAATAGAATCGATGCACCATAGGGTGCCTTCGATGGCCTGATGAAGCCAGCATCAACTAACTCCTTGAGCTGCTTCCTTAAGTCCTCCAACTCTAGTGAAGACATTCGGTAAGGGGCTCTGGCTGGTGGCTTGGCCTCGAACACCAGCTCAATCTTGTGGTCCACCTCTCTCTTAGGTGGTAGCTTGCTAGGCAGCTTTGCAGGCATCACATCACTAAAGGTCTTCAGCACCTTTAGCACCTCCAAGGGTGACTCGATCTCCTTCTCCCTTGGCTCATCATATTTCAGGGCTACCAAGAAGGTGTCTTCTTGTCTGCTTATCACCTTGGCAAATTGGATGGCTGACACCACCTGCGACCCAACTCTAGACCCTCTTCTCAATGGTACTAGGCATTGGCACCGTGCATCCAAGATGCAAACACAATCGACAAAAGGCACAAAAAGGGCATTAATCTGAACAAGAAAATCCAACCCAATCACAAACTCATAGTCATCAAGGGGTATTACCTCAATGGTCTCCTTGCCTTTCCAGTCTCCAAGCTGTAACTCCACTCCCCGTGCTATGCCAATGGCTGAAACTTTTTTAGAGTTCATAGTTTTAATGGTACCAGTCCCTTTCTGCACCTTTAATCCGAGCTTTCAGGCTCCATAAAAAGATGTGAGGCACCTGTGTCCACTAGTGCGCTCACCTTCTGACCCACAAACATCAGATCCGTAAACATCAAGCCCTTTGGCTTGTGGCTCCCCTTACTCTAGATAGCATTGAGTACCAATGACCCAAGCTTTGCTGCCCCTGACTTTGGCTCCTCGTCAGACTCTTTGTCTACAGTAGCCAGCTTGCCCTTCTGCGGGCAATTGTGCGCTATGTGGCTCCCTCCACATAGGTAGCATGCTAGTGGCTCTCGGTCCCCCTTTGCTTTCCACTTATCTGCTGGTGGCTTCCTCTTGCCATCTTTGGTTGAACGGTCTCAGTCCCCATCCTTGGACTCCCGGTCATGATCCTTCCCCTTGGACTGCTTTTTTTGGTCCCTATCGTCCCTGCCCTTACCCTTGGGCTTGGAAGACTCGAACTTGTTCAGAGGCTTGAACTCTATCAAGGCCTCAATAGTAGTCATGGCTTTAGCCAAGTCATGAACTCCCCTCCTTTGTAGCTCATGCTTCACCCATGGCTTCAGCCCATCCATGAAAGAAAATAAGGTGCCCTTCTCGCCTAGATCCGAGATCTGTAGCATTAGTTCAGAGAATTTTTGGACATACTCCCTTATGTCCTCTTGCTAGCTCAGCCTGCGTAACTTTGCCTGTGCCTCATCATCAGCATACTCCGAGTAAAATTGTTCTCTGAACTCTTTTTGGAACTCTGCCCAGGTTCCAATTTTGGCGCTCCCACGCCTGACATCATCACACCTACACCTCCACCACAATAAGGCTACATCAGTGAGATACATAGCAGCCGTGCTTACCTTTATCGCCTCGTCTTGCATGCCCATGGCCTGGAAGTACTGCTCCATACCCCAAAGGTAGTTGTCTACTTCCTTAGCCGCCCTAGTCCCCTTAAACTCCTTAAGCTTGGGGACATCCAATCTGGACTTGGACACTCTAGCAAACATGCCATTCCTAATGGCAGTCTTGCAAGCAACGAGCTCACCGGTAAGCTCTTCCATCCACTGGCGCATGGCCTCCATGCCATCACGCAAGGTTAGCACTTCAGCCTCCAAGGCCTTATTCTTCTGGGTGATCACGTCCATGCCTTTGTTGAGAGCAACTTCCAGCTCACTTTGGATCTCCTCCCTCATGGAGTCTAGCGATGCAACGTGAGTCTCTACCTCCTCAAGCTTCTCCCCCATGTCACCCATGGTCACCTCCACCTTGGCCAGCCTACCATCCATGGTAGACCAGATATCTCTAGAACCGGCTTTCTTGCCTCTTCCACACCCATGCTCCTGGGCCTCTGGTTGTTGGCTAACAATGTTGCTTTGGGATGCCCTCTCCTCAATAACGATCTAACCTGCACAACACAAACACGCAGAATCGAACTTGCTCTGATACCAACTGTCATGGGCTCTAACCTTAGACTCAGAATTCGTGCGGCCTTAGGCTTGGAATCTCCTCCTTTATGCCTAAGTCAGCCTGAAACACAAGCGTGCGGGCACTAGAACAATGGGAAGGGCTGATTACGCAAGTTAAATAGAAACGGGATGAACAAGACAGAATTCTGGAAATGCTCTTGTATTCACTGAAACAGAAGTGTTTGATGGTGTACAAATGAGGGTGGAGCAGTCCTCTATTTATAGTTGAGGCACCAGTTACAACTTAATGGCAATATCCCTAGAATAAAGGCTAAAATCGTGGGATTACAATCAATCAGGATGCTAACTCCTGATTTTCAGGGTCAACCAAATCTGCCTGGATGGTCCTGCTAATCCTGCCTGCTTCTAGAAGCTTCCCTTACGTGTCTAGCTCCTTGGGCCCTTCTGGATGTGGTGCGAGCAGCTTGTATGCCAGGCCTTGGTCTCACGGGATGGCCTGCAAGTCGAGCGGGCATTCTGAACTCGTTTGCTAGGCTTTGCACGTAGATACCCGCCAGCACGCCTGGTCTGCGGGCCTTAACTTTTAGCTCACCTGCTGGTGTGCTTGATGTACCTGGGGTGCCCGCCCAGGGCGTGACACTTGAACCCACCTACCACCCGCTCGATCCTCGACTTATGCATCCTGCCTCTCTGGTCGGCTGAGCGCCCGCACACTAGTTTCATGGGTTGACTTAGGCATACAGAGTTCATCCCTAGTCTAAGCATACAGAGTTCATTCCCAGTCTAAGATTGGACCGAACCAAAGGTTGCGGCAGCACGATCGGCAGCACGCAGGGGAGTCGGGCTAATCCCCGGCTTGTGCATTCTACCTCTCCGACCGACCGAGCGCCCGCACGCTCATTTCATGGGTTGGCTTAGGCATAGGGAGTTCATTCCATGTCTAAGCCCCAGCCCAACCGAGGGTTGTGGCAGCAGGATCGGCAGCGAGATCGGCAGCATGCAGAGGGGGACCGGGTTGATCCCCGGCTTGTGCATTATGCCTCTCCGATCAGCCTTTCCGATCCATTGAGTGCCCGTACGCTTCTTTCATGGGTTGACTTAGGCATACGGAGTTCATTCCAAGTCTAAGATCGGACTGGACCGAGGGTTGCGATAGCAGGATCGACAGCACGCAAGGGGGACTGGGCCGATCCTCGGCTTGCGCATTTTGCCTCTCCGGTCGGCTGAGCATCCGCACGCTCATTTTATGGGTTGACATAGGCATACGGAGTTCATCCCCAGCCTAAGCATACGAAGTTCATTCCCAGTCTAAGATCGGACCGGAGCATCGTCAAAGAGCCAAACCGGCGAAATTGGGGGTTTCGACGATTGGGGGGGCCGGGGGGTGTGCGCACATGATGTGCAGTGGGTGCTGATACTTAGCCCTAATATTGGCCCCCTATCCCTTATCAAACCTCAAGAACTCACACATCTTTAAAGAGCATTTGAGATTTTATAGGTTTGCTGCCAGTAGCCATTAAAGTGTCTGAAATAGGGATAGTTTTTTCAAACGGTCACAAAATCTTCTCCACTTTGAGTTTTTAGCTGAATTTTTTGTGTATGCCAACAAAAATACAGGGATCACCTCTACCAAATTTGGAGACAAAACGCTTTCTAAAAAAATTTTAAAAAATCTCGAACCGCAAAAAGTTTCAAACATCATGAAAAATAGAAAACGGGTCGTCTTGCCACAAAACTTCACATGAAGGCTCAGGGGACCATTGTATGAATTTACAAGCCATAAAAATGGCATTGGCAGGGCAGAAATATGAAGATGTGCTTGAATCCACCTACCACCCGTTCGATCTCTGGCTTGCGCATCCTGCCTCTCTCGTCGGCTGAGCGCCCACACGCTCATTTTGTTGGTTGACTTAGGCATACAGAGTTCATCCCTAGTCTAAGCACACAGAGTTCATTCCCAGTATAAGATTGGACCGGACCGAGGGTTGCGATAGTAGGATCGGCAGCACGCAGAGGGGATCGTTCCGATCCCCAACTTGCGCATTCTGCCTCTCTGGCCGGCTGAGTACCCGTACGCTCATTTCGTGGGTTGGCTTAGGCATAGGGAGTTCATTCCATGTCTAAGCCCCAGCCAGACCAAGGGTTGTGGCAACGGGATTGGCAGCACGTAGAGGGGGACCGAGCTGATCCCCGGCTTGCGCATTATGCCTCTTCGGCTAGCTCAATGCCCCCACGCTTATTTCATGGGTTGACTTATGCATACGTAGTTCATTCCCAGTCTAAGATCAAACCAGACCGAGGGTTGCAGTAGCAGGATCGATAGCATGTAGGGGGGGATCGGGCCGATCCCCGGCTTGCACATTCTACCTCTCCAACCGACTGAGCGCCCGTACGCTCATTTCATGGGTTGGCTTAGGCATATGGAGTTCATTCCATGTCTAAGCATATGGAGGTCATTCCCAGTCTAAGATTTTGAGCCATAGTGCACATGCTGGCTTGACCATGTTCTAGTACCACATTTTTTTCACTCGGGGCACCATCGCCGGTGCATCACTGGAGCATCACCGGAGAGCCTAACCGGCGGCATTGGGGGTTCTGACGATTGGGGGTGGGGGGGTGTGCGCACATGATGTGCGATGGGTACTGGTACTTGGCCCTTATATTGGCCCCCTATCCCTCATCAAAACTCAAGAACTCACACCCCCTTAAAGAGCATTTGAGATTTTATTGGTTTGCTGCCAGTAGCCATTAAAGTGTCTTAAATGTGGACACTTTTTTCAAATGGTCACAAAATCTTCTCCACGTTGAGTTTTTAGCTAAATTTTTTTATGCATGCCAAAAAAAATACAAGGATCACCTCTACCAAATTTGGGGACAAAACTTTTTCTAAAAAAATTTTAAAAAATCTCAAACCTCAAAAATTTTAAAAAATCGTGAAAAATAGAAAATGGGTCGTCTTGCCACGAAACTTCATATGAAGGCTTAGGGGACCATTGTATGAATTTACAAGCCATAAAAATGGCATTGGCATGGCAGAAAAATGAAGATGTGCTTGAACCCACCTATCACCCATTCGATCCCCGGCTTGCGCATCCTGCCTCTCTGGTCAGCTGAGCGCCCGTACGCTCATTTCGTGGGTTGACTTAGGCATACGGAGTTCATTCCCAGTCTAAGCATATGAAGTTCATTCCCAGTCTAAGATCAGACTGGACCGAGGGTTGCGACAGCAGGACTAGCAACAGGATCGGTAGCACGTAGGGGGGCACCGGGCCGATCCCCGGCTTGTGCATTTTGCCTCTCCGACCGACTGAGCGCCCGCACACTCGTTTCGTGGGTTAGCCCATATATTGGCCCCCTATCCGTCATCAAACCTCAAGAACTCACACCCCCTTAAAAAGCGTTTGAGATTTTATAGGTTTGCTGCCAGTAGCCATTAAAGTGTCTTAAATGGGGACACTTTTTTCAAACGGTCACAAAATCTTCTTCACTTCAAGTTTTTAGCTGAATTTTTTTGTGCATGCCAAAAAAAAAATACAAGGATCACCTCTACCAGATTTGGGGACAAAACTCTTTCAAAAAAAATTTTAAAAAATCCTGAACCACAAAAAGTTTCAAAAATCGTGAAAAATAGAAAACGGGTCGTCTTGCCACCAAACTTCACTTGAAGGCTTAGGGGACCATTGTATGAATTTACAAGCCATAAACATGGCATTGGCATTTCAGAAATATGAAGATGTGCTTGAACCCACCTACCACCCGTTCGATCCCCGGCTTGCGCATCCTACCTCTCTGGTCAACTGAGCGCCCGCACGCTTGTTTTATGGGTTGACTTAGGCATACGGAGTTCATCCCCAATCTAAGCATATGGAGTTCATTCCCAGTTTGAGATTAGATCGGACCAAGGGTTGCGACAGCAGGATCAGCAGCACGTAGGGGGGACCGGATCGATTCTCGGCTTGTGCATTTTACCTCTCTGGCCGGCTGAGCACCCGCACGCCCATTTCGTGGGTTGGCTTTGGCATAGGGAGTTCATTCCATGTCTAAGCCCCTGCCAGACCGAGGGTTGTGGCAGCGGGACCGACAGCACGCAGAGGGGGACTGGGCCAATCCCGGACTTACGCATTATGCCTCTCCGATCGGCTCAACGCCCGCACGCTCATTTCATGGGATAACTTAGGCATACGAAGTTCATTACTAGTCTAAGATCAGACCGTACCGATGGTTGAGGCAGTAGGATCGACAGCACGCAGGGGGCCCCAGGCCGATCCTCGACTTACGCATTCTGCCTCTTCGATCGGCTGAGCGCCTGCACGCTCGTTTTATGGGTTGGCTTAGACATACTGAGTTCATTCCATGTCTAAGCATACGAAGTTCATTCCCAGTCTAAGATTGGACCGGACCAAGGGTTACGGCAGCAGACCAGCCACAGGATCGGTATCATGTAGGGGGACCGGGCCGATCCCCGGCTTGCGCATTCTGCCTTTCCGGTCGGCTGAGCACCCGCATGCTCGTTTCATGGGTTGGCTTAGGCATACGGAGTTCATTCCATGTCTAAGCCCCAGCCGGACTGAGGGTTATGGCAGCAAGACCCGCAACGGGATTGACAGAACGCAGAAGGGGACCGGCATCTCCTGCCAGCTGAGCGCCCGTCCGCTCGTTTCATGGGTTGACTTAGGCATACGGAGTTCATCTTCAGTCTAAGCATACGGAGTTCATTCCCAATCTAAGATCGAACCAGATCGAGGGTTGCGGCAGTAGGATCGGTAGCATGCAGAGGGCACCGAGCCGATCCTCGGCTTGCGCATTCTGCCTTTCTGGCCGGCTGAGAGCCCGCACGCCTGTTTCATGGGTTGGCTTAGGCATAGGGAGTTCATTCCATGTCTAAGCCCCTGTCGGACCGAGGGTTGTGGTAGCGGGACCGGTAGCACGCAGAGAGGGACCGAGCCGATCCCCGACTTGCGCATTATGCCTCTTCGGTCGGCTTAGCGCCTGCACGCTCGTGTCGTGGGTTGACTTATGCATACGGAGTTCATTCCCAATCTAAGATTGGATCGGACCGAGGGTTGCAGCAGCAGGATCGATAGCACATAAGGGGGATCGGGCCTATCCCTGGCTTACGCATTCTGCTTCTCCGGTCGGCTGAACGTAGGGGGACTGAGCAGCTGCACGCTCGTTTCATGGGTTGGCTTAGGCATACGGAGTTCATTCCATGTCTAAGCATATGGAGTTCACTCCCAATCTAAGATTTTGAGCCATGGTACACATGCTGGGCTCGGGCATGTGTTGGTGCCGCATTTTTTTCACCCGAGGCACCATCGTCGGAGCATCGTCGGAGAGCCTAACCGGTGGCATTGAGGGTTCCGACGATTGGGGGGGCCAGGGGTGTGCGCACCTGATGTGCGATGGGTGCTGGTTCTTGGCCCTTATATTGGCCCCCTCTCCCTCATCAAACCTTGAGAACTCACACCCCCTTAGAGAGCATTTGAGATTTTATAGTTTTGCTGCCAGTAGCCATTAAAGTGTCTGAAATGGGGATACTTTTTTCAAATGGTCACAAAATCTTCTCCACTTTGAGTTTTTAGCTGAATGTTTTTGTGCCTACCAACAAAAATACAAGGATCACCTCTACCAAATTTGGGGACAAAACTCTTTCTAAAAAAATTTTAAAAAATCCCGAACGACAAAAAGTTTCAAAAATCGTGAAAAATAGAAAACGAGTCGTCTTGCCATGAAATTTCACATGAAGTTTAGGGGACCATTGTATGAATTTACAAGCCATAACAATGGCATTGGCATGGTAGAAATATGAAGATGTGCTTGAACCCACCTACCACCCATTCGATCCCCGCCTTGCGCATCCTGCCTCTCTGGTCGATTGAGCGTCCGCACGCTCATTTCGTGGGTTGACTTAGGCATACGGAGTTCATCCCTAGTCTAAGCACAAGGAGTTCATTCCTAGTCTAAGATCAAACCAGACCAAAGGTTGCAGTAGCAGGATTGGCAGCATGCAGGGGGGACCAGGTTGATCCCCGGCTTGCGCATTCTACCTCTCCGGGCAGCTGAGCGCCCGTACGCCCGTTTCGTGGGTTGGCTTAGGCATAGGGAGTTAATTCCATGTCTAAGCCCCAGCCGAACACGTAGAGGGGGATTGGGCCAATCCCTGGCTTACGCATTATTCCTCTTCGGCCTGTTCAGTGCCCGGACCCTCGTTTCATGGGTTGACTTATGCATACGGAGTTCATTCCCAGTCTAACATTGGACCTGACCGAGAGTTGCGGCAACAGGATCAACAGCACGCAGGGGGGACCGAGCCGATCCCTGGCTTACGCATTCTGCTTCTCCGGTTGGCTGAACGCCAGCACGCTCGTTTCGTGGGTTGGCTTAGGCATACAGAGTTTATTCCATGACTAAGCATACAGAGTTCATTCCAGTCTAAGATCGGACCGGAGTGAGGGTTACAACGGCAAGACCAGCAGCAAAATCAGTAGCATGTTGAGAGGGATCAAGTAGATCCCCGGCTTGCGCATTTTGCCTCTCTAGCCGGTTGAGCCCCCGCACGCTCGTTTTGTGGGTTGGCTTAGGCATACGGAGTTCATTTCATGTCTAAGCCCCAGCCAGACCGAGGGTTGTGGTAGTAGGATCGATAGTGAGATCGATAACACGTAGAGAGGGATCGGGCTGATCCCCGGCTTACGCATTATGCCTCTCCGATCGGTTGAGCGCCCGTACGCTCATTTCGTGGGTTGACTTAGGCATACGGAGTTCATCCCCAGTCTAAGCATACGGAGTTCATTCCCAGTCTAAGATCGGATCGAACGGAGGGTTGTGGCAGCAGGATCGACAGCACGTAGGGGGGACTAGGCCAATCCCCAGCTTGCGCATTCTCCCTCTCTGGCCGATTGAGGACCCACATGCCTGTTTTATGGGTTGGCTTAGGCATAGGGAGTTCATTCCATGTCTAAGCCCTAGCGGACCGAGAGTTGTGGCAGCGGGACCGGCAGCACGCAGAGTGGGATCGGGCTGATCCCTGACTTGCACATTCAACCTCTTCGATTGGCTCAACACCCGCATGCTCGTTTCATGGGTTGACTTAGGCATTCGGAGTTCATTCCCAATCTAAGATCGGATCGAACCGAGGGTTGCACCCGCACGCTCGTTTCGTGGCTTGGCTTAGGCATACGGAGTTCATTCCATGTCTAAGCATACGGAGTTCATTCCCAGTCTAAGATTTTGAGCCATGGTGCAGATGCTGGGCTCGGGCAAGTGTTGGTGCTGCATTTTTTTCGCCCGGGGCACCATCGTCGGAGCATCACCGGAAAGCCTAACCAGTGGCATTGGGGGTTCCTGCGATTGGGGGGCCGGGGGGTGTGCGCACATGATGTGCGATGGGTGCTGGTACTTGGCCCTTATATTGGCCCTTTATCCCTCATCAAACCTCAAGAACTCACACCCCCTTAAAGAGCATTTGAGATTTTATAGGTTTGCTGCCAGTAGCCATTAAAGTGTCTGAAATGGAGACAATTTTTTCAAACGGCCACAAAATCTTCTCCACTTCGAGTTTTTAGCTAAATTTTTTTGTGCATGCTAACAAAAATACAAGGATCACCTCTACCAAATTTGGGGACAAAACTCTTTCTAAAAAAATTTTAAAAAATCCTGAACCACAAAAAGTTTCGAAAATCATGAAAAATAGAAAATGGGTCATCTTGCCATGAAACTTCACATGAATCTTAGGGGACCATTGTATGATTTCACATGAAACTTCACACGAAACTTCAGACCAGACTGAAGGTTGCAGTAGTAGGATCAATAGCACGTAGGGGGGATCGGGCCGATCCCTGGCTTGTGCAGTAGTAGGATCAATAGCACGTAAGGGGGATCCGGCCGGTTGAGCACCCGTATGCTCATTTCGTGGGTTGGCTTAGGCATACGGAGTTCATTCCATGTCTAAGCATATGGAGTTCATTCCCAGTCTAAGATCAGACTGGATCGAGGGTTGCAGTAGCAGGACCAGTAGTAGGATTGGTAGCACGCAGGGGGGATCGAGCTGATCCCCGGCTTTTGCATTTTACCTCTCCGGCCGACTGAGCGTCCGCACGCTCATTTCGTGGGTTACGCCAGCAGGATCGATAGCACGCAGGGGGGATGGGGTTGATCCCTGACTTGCGCATTCTGCCTCTTTAACTGGTTGAAAGCCCGCACGCCCGTTTTGTGGGTTGGCTTAGGCATAGGGAGTTCATTCCATGTCTAAGCCCCAGTCGGACCGAGGGTTGTGGCAACGGTATCGACAGCACGCAAAGGGGGACTGGGCCGATCCCCGGTTACGCATTATGCCTTTTCGATGGGCTCAATGCCTGCACGCTCATTTCATGAGTTGACTTATGCATACAGAGTTCATTCCCAGTCTAAGATCGGATCGGATCGAGGGTTGCGGTAGCAAGATCGACAGCTTGCGCTTTCTACCTCTCTGGCCGACTAAGCTCCCACACGCTTGTTTCGTGGGTTGGCTTAGGCATACAGAGTTCATTCCCAGTCTAAGATTTTGAGCCTTGGTGCACATGCTGGGCTCGACCATGTGCTGGTGCCGCATTTTTTTCGCCCGGGGCACCATCATCAGAGCATCGCTGGAGAGCCTAACCGACGGCATTGGGGGTTCCGCCGATTAGGGGGGTCTGGGGGTGTGCACACATGATGTGTGATGGGTGCTGGTACGTGGCCCTTATATGGGCCCCCTATCCCTCATCAAACCTCAAGAACTCAAACCCCCTTAAAGAGCATTTGAAATTTTATAGGTTTGCCGCCAGTAGCCATTAAAGTGTCCGAAATGGGGACAATTTTTTCAAATGATCACAAAATCTTCTCCACTTCGAGTTTTTAGCTGAATATTTTTGTGCATGCCAACAAAAATACAAAGATCACCTCTACCAAATTTGGAGACAAAAATATTTCTAAAAAAATTTTAAAAAATCCCGAACCATAAAAAGTTTTGAAAATTGTAAAAAATAGAAAACGGGTCGTCTTGCCACGAAACTTCACATGAAGGCTTAAGGGACCATTGTACGAATTTACAAGCCATAAAAATGGCATTGGCATAGTAGAAATATGAAGATGTGCTTGAACCCACCTACCACATGTTCGATCATCGACTTGCGCATCCTACCTCTCTGGTCGGCTGAGTGCCCGCATGCTCGTTTTGTGGGTTGACTTAGGCATACGGAGTTCA
Organism: Durio zibethinus; assembly: GCF_002303985.1. The sequence continues at coordinate 34,013,189 of NW_019167826.1, read as the reverse complement.
TTCCTAGTCTAAGATCAGACCAGACTGAGGGTTGCGGTAGTAGGATCGGCAGCACGCAGGGGGGATCGGGCAAATCCCCAGCTTGTGCATTCTGCCTTTCCGACCGGCTGAGCACCCGTACGCCCGTTTCATGGGTTGGCTTAGGCATAGGGAGTTCATTCCATGTCTAAGCCCTAGTCAGACTGAGGGTTGTGGTAGCGGCACCGACAGCACACAGAGGGGGACTGGGTCGATCCCCGACTTGCGCATTATGCCTCTCCGGTCGGCTCAACGCCCGCACACTCATTTCATGAGTTGACTTAGGCATACGGAGTTCATTCCCAGTCTAACATCAGACCAGACTGAAGGTTGCAGTAGTAGGATCAATAGCACGTAGGGGGGACCGGGCCGATCCCTGGCTTGCATATTCTACCTCTCCGATCGATTGAGCGCCCCGTACACTCATTTCGTGGGTTGGCTTAGGCATACGGAGTTCATTCCATGTCTAAGCATATGGAGTTCATTCCTGATATAAGATTAGACCGGACCGAGGGTTGCAGTAGCAGGGGGACCGAGCTAATCCGCAGCTTGTGCATTCTGCCTCTCCAGTCGACTGAGCGTCCGCACGCTCGTTTCGTGCGTTGGCTTAGGCATAGCATACGGAGTTCATTCCCAGTCCAAGATTTTGAACCATGGTGCACATGCTGGGCTCGGGCATGGGCTGGTGCCACATTTTTTTCGCCAGGCGCCATCACCGGAGCATCGCCAGAGCATTGCCAGAGAGCCTAGCCGGAGGCATTGGGCATTCCTACGATTGGGGGGGCCGGGGGGTGTGCACATATGATGTGCGATGGGTGCTGGTACTTGGCCTTATATTTGTCCCCTATCCCTCAACAAACCTCGAGAACTCACACCCCCTTAAGGAGCATTTGAGATTTTATAGGTTTGCTGCCAGTAGCCATTAAAGTGTCTGAAATGAGGACACTTTTTTCAAACTGTCACAAAATCTTCTCCACTTCGAGTTTTTAGCTGAATTTTTTTGTGCAAGCCAATAAAAATACAAGAATCACCTCTAAGAAATTTGGGGGCAAAAATCCTTCTAAAAAAATTTTAAAAAATCCCAAACCGTAAAAAGTTTCAAAAATTATGAAAAATAGAAAACGGTTCGTCTTGCCACGAAACTTCACATGAAGGCTTAGGGGACCATTGTATGAATTTACAAGCCATAAAAATGGCATTGGCACAGCAAAAATATGAAGATGTGCTTGAACCCACCTATCACCGGTTCGATCCCCGACTTGCGCATCCTGCCTCTCTAGTCGGCTGAGCGCCCGCACGCTCGTTTCGTGGGTTGACTTAGGCATACGGACTTCATCCCCAGTTTAGGCATACGGAGTTCATTTCAGTCTAAGATCAGACCAGACCGAGGGTTGTGGCAGCGAGATTGGCAACACACAGAGGGGGACCGGGCCAATCCCCGGCTTGCACATTATGCCTCTTTGGTCGGGTTAGCACCCACACGCCCATTTCGTGGGTTGGCTTAGGCATAGGGAGTTCATTCCCTCTCTAACCCCAGTCGGACCGAGGGTTGTGGCAGCGGGACAAGCAGCACGCAGAAGGGGACCGAGTTGATCCTCGACCTGTGCATTATGCCTCTCCGGTTGGCTCAGCACCCGAACGTTCGTTTCATGGGTTGACTTAGGCATACGAAGTTCATCCCCAGTCTAAGCATACGAAGTTCATTCCCAGTCTAAGATCGAATCGGACCGAGGGTTACGGCAGCAGGATGGAGAGCACATCGGGGGGACCGGACCGATCCCCAGCTTGCGCATTCTTCCTCTTTGACCGGTTGAATGCCCGCACGCCCATTTCGTGGGTAGGCTTAGGCATAGGGAGTTCATTCCATGTCTAAGCCCCAGTCAGACCGAGGGTTGTGACAGCGGGACTGGCAGCACGCAGAGGGGGATCAGGTCGATCCTCGGCTTGCGCATTATGCCTCTTCGACCGGCTCAGCGCCCGCACGCTCATTTCATGGGTTGACTTAGGCATACGAAGTTCATCCCCAGTCTAAGCATATGAAGTTCATTCCCAGTCTAAGATCGAATCGGGCCGAGGGTTGCGGCAACAGGATCGACAGCACGTAGGGGGGACTGGGCCGATCCCCGACTTTGCACATTTTGCCTCTCCGACCGGCTGAGCGCCTGCACACCCGTTTCGTTGGTAGGCTTAGGCATAGGGAGTTCATTCCATGTCTAAGCTTGCGTCAGACCAAGGGTTGTGGTAGTGGGACCGGCAGCATGTAGAGGGGGATCGGACCTATCCCCGGTTTGCGCATTATGCCTCTTCTGTCAGGTTAGTACCCGCACGCCCGTTTTGTCTGTTGGCTTAGGCATAAGGAGTTCATTCCATGTCTAAGCCCCAGTCGGATCGAGGGTTGTTGCAATGGTACCGACAGCATGCAGAGGGGGACCGAATCGATCTTCGGCTTGCGCATTATGCCTCTCCGATCGGCTCAGTGCCCGCATGCTCGTTTCATGGGTTGACTTAGGCATACAAAGTTCATCCCCAGTCTAAGCATACGAAGTTCATTCCCAATCTAAGATCGGATCGGACCGAGGGTCACAAAATCTTCTCCACTTCAAGTTTTTAGCTGAATTTTTTTTTTGCATGCCAATAAAAATACAGGGATCGCTCTACCAAATTTGGGGACAAAACTCTTTCTAAAAAAATTTTAAGAAATCCCAAATCGTAAAAAGTTTCAAAAATCATGAGAAATAGAAAACGGGTCGTCTTGCCACGAAACTTCACATGAAGGCTTAGGGGACCGTTGTATGAATTTACAAGCCATAAAAATGGGATTGGCATGGGAGAAATATGAAGATGTGCTTGAACCCACCTACCACCCGTTCGATCCTGGCTTGCGCATCCTGCCTCTCTAATCGGTTGAGTGCCCGCACACTTGTTTCGTAGGTTGACTTATACATATGGAGTTCATCCCCAGTCTAAGCATACGGAGTTCATTCCCAGTCTAAGATCGAACTAGATCGAGGGTTGCGGCAGCAGGATCGGTAGCACGCAGGGGGGACCGGGCCGATCCCTGGCTTGCGCATTCTGCCTCTCCGGTCGACTGAGTGCCCGCACGCCCATTTCTTGGGTTGGCTTAGGCATAGGGAGTTCATTCCATGTCTAAGCCCCAGTCGGATCGAGGGTTGTGGTAGCGGGACCAATAGCACACGGAGGGGGATCGAGCCGATCCTCGACTTGCGCATTATGCTTTTTCGATCGGTTCAGCGCCCGCACGTTCGTTTCGTGGGTTAACTTAGGCATACGAAGTTCATTCCCAGTCTAAGATCAGATTGGACCAAGGTTTGTGGCAGCAGGATCGACAGCACGTAGAGGGACCGGGTCGATCATGGCTCATGCATTCTACCTCTCCGGTCGGCTGAGCGCTCGCACGCTCGTTTCGTGGGTTGGCTTGGGCATACGGAGTTCATTCCATGTCTAAGCATATGGAGTTCATTCCTAGTATAAGATCAAACCAGACCGAGGGTTGTGGCAGCAGGAACAATAGCAGGATCGACAGCACGCAGGGGGGAACGGGTTGATCCCTGACTTGCGCATTTTACCTCTCCGATCGACTGAGTATCCGCACGCTCGTTTCATGGGTTGGCTTAGGCATATGAAGTTCATTCCATGTCTAAGCCCCAGTCGGACTGATGGTTGTGGCACCAGGACCGACAGCGGGGTCGACAACATGCAGAGGGGGACCAGGCTGATCCCTGGCTTGTGCATTATGCCTCTCCAGCCGGCCTCTCCGACTGGCTGAACACCCGCACTCTCGTTTTGTGGGTTGACTTAGGCATACGGAGTTCATTCCCAGTCTAAGATCAGACCGGACCGAGGGTTGCGACAGCAAGATCGACAGCACACAGGAGGGATCGGGTCGAAGATTGGACTGGACTGAGAGTTACGATAGTAGGACCAGCAGCAGGATCGACAGCATCTAGGGGGGACCAAGTCGATCCTCGATTTGTGCATTCTACCTCTTCGGTCGACTAAGCGCCTACGCACTCGTTTCGTAGGTTGGCTTAGGCATACGGAGTTCATTCAATGTGTAAGCCCCTGCCAGACCGGGGGTTGTAGTAGTAGGACCAGTTACGAGATCGGCAACACGTAGAAGGGGATCGGGCTGATCCCTGGCTTGCGTATTATGCCTCTCTGACCGGCCTCTCCGATCGGCTAAGCGCCCGCACGCTCATTTCATGGATTGACCTAGGCATACGGAGTTTATCCCCAGTCTGAGCATACGGAGTTCATTCCCAGTCTAAGATCGGACCAGACTGAGGGTTGCGGCAGCAGGATCGGCAGCATGCATGGGGGACCCAGCCATTCCCCAGCTTGCACATTCTGCCTCTCCAGCCGACTTAGTGCCTGTACGCTTGTTTTGTGGTTTGGCTTAGGCATAGGGAGTTCATTCCATGTCTAAGCCCCAGCTAGACCGAGGGTTATGGCAACGAGACCGATAGCAAGCAGAGGGGGACCGATCCGATCCCCGACTTGTGCATTATGCCTCTTCGGTCGGCTCAGTCCCCGCACGCTCGTTTCGTGGATTGACTTAAGCATACAGAGTTCATTCCCAGTCTAAGATCAGACCAGACCGAGGGTTGCGGTAGCAGGATCGATAGCATGCAGGGGGGATCGGGTTGGTCCCTGGCTTGTGGATTCTGCCTCTCCGACCGGCTAAGCACCCGCACGCTCGTTTCATGGGTTGGCTTAAGCATACGGAGTTCATTCCATGTCTAAGCACACGAAGTTCATTCCCAATCTAAGATCGGACCAGACCGAGGGTTGCGGCAGCAAGACCAGCAAAAAGATTGACAGCACGTAGGGGGGATCGAGCCGATCCCCGACTTGCGCATTCTGCCTCTCCGGTCGGTTGAACACTCGCACGTTCATTTTGTGGGTTGGCTTAGGCATACGGAGTTCATTCCATGTCTTAGCCCCAGTCGAACCGAGGGTTGTGGCAGCAGGACCGGCAGTGGGATCGATAGCACGCAGAGTGGGACGAGGCTGATCCCGTCTTACGCATTATGCCTCTTTGATCGGCTGAGCTTTCGCACACTCATTTCGTGGGTTGACTTAGGCATACAGAGTTCATCCCCAGTCTAAGATCGGATCAGATCGAGGGTTGCGATAGCAGGATCGACTGTACGTAGGGGGCAACCGAGTCAATCCCCGGCTTACGCATTCTGCCTCTTCATCCGACTGAGAACCCACACGCCCGTTTTGTGGGTTGGCTTTGGCATAGGGAGTTCATTCCATGTCTAAGCCCTAGTCGGATCGAGGTTTGTGACAGCAGGACCAGCAGCACACAAAGTGGGATTGGGCCGATCTGCGGCTTGCGTATTATGCCTCTTCGGCATTCTCAACGCCTGCACGTTCATTTCGTGGGTTGACTTATGCATACGGAGTTTATTCCTTGTCTAAGATTGGATCAAACCGAGGGTTGCGATAGCAGTATCGATAGCACGCAGGGGGGACCGAGCCGATCCCCAGCTTGCGCATTCTACCTCTCCGACTGGCTGAGCGCCTGCACACTCATTTCATGGGTTGGCTTATGCATATCGAGTTCATTCACAGTCTAAGATCAAACCGGATCAAGGGTGGCGGCAGTAGGACCAGCAGTAGGATCGACAACACACATGGGGGATCGGGTCGATCCTCGGCTTATGTATTCTACCTCTCCAACTGACTGAGCACCTGCATGCTCATTTCGTGGGTTGGATTAGGTATAGGGAGTTCATTCCATGTCTAAGCCCCAGTCAGATCGAGGGTTGTGGCAGCAGGACCGACAACGAGATCGACAGCACGAAAAGAGAGACCGGGCTGATCACTGTCTTGCGCATTATGCCTCTCCGACCGGCCTCTCAGGCACGGTCGTTTCGTGGGTTGACTTAGGCATACGGAGTTCATTCCTAGTCTAAGATCAGATTGAACCGAAGATTGTAACAGCGGGACCGACAGCACGTAGAAGGGGATCGAGCCGATCCCTGGCTTACGGATTATGCCTCTTCAGTCGGCTCAGCACCCACACAATCATTTCGTAGGTTGACTTAGGCATATGGAGTTCATTCATAGTCTAAGATCAGATCGAACCGAGGGTTACGGTAGTAGGATCGACTGCATGCAGGATGGGACCGGGTCGATCCCCGGCTTGTGCATTCTGCCTCTTCGATCGGCTAGGCACCCGCATGCTCGTTTCATGGGTTAGCTTAGGCATACGGAGTTCATTCCATGTCTAAGCATATGGAGTTCATTCCAGTCTAAGATCGTACCGGACCAAGGGTTGTGGTAGTAGGTCCAGCAGCAGGATTGACAGCACGCAAAGGGGGACCGGACTGATCCCCGGCTTGTAAATTCTGCCTCTCCGATCGGCTAAGTAGCTGCACACTCATTTCGTGGGTTGGCTTAGGCATACGGAGTTTATTCCATGTCTAAGCCCCAGCCCCGAGTTGCGCATTCTGCCTCTCCGACCGACTGAGCACCCGCACGCTCATTTCGTTGGTTGGCTTTGGCATACGGAGTTCATTTCATGTCTAAGCATACGGAGTTCTATCCCAGTCTAAGATTTTGAGCCATGGTGCACATGCTGGGCTCGGGCATGTGCTGGTGTCACATTTTTTTTGCCCGGGGCACCATCACCGAAGCATTGTCGGAGAGCCTAACTGGCGGCATTGGGGGTTTCGACGATTGGGGGGTGCGCGCACATGATGTGCGATGGGTGCTGGTACTTGGCCCTTATATTGGCCCCCTATCCCTCATCAAACCTTGAGAACTCACATCCCCTTAAAGAGCATTTGAGATTTTATAGGTTTGCTGCCAGTAGCCATTAAAGTGTCTGAAATGGGGACACTTTTTTCAAACGGTCACAAAATCTTTTGCACTTTGAGTTTTTAGCTGAATTTTTTTGTGCATGCCAAGAAAAATAAAAGGATCACATCTACTAAATTTGGGGACAAAACACTTTCTAGAAAAATTTTAAAAAATCCCGAATCGCAAAAAGTTTCAAAAATCGTGAAAAATAGAAAATGGGTCGTCTTGTCACGAAACTTCACATGAGGGCTTAGGGGACCATTGTATGAATTTACAAGCCATAAAAATGGCATTGCCATGGCAGAAATATGAAGATGTGTTTGAACCCACATACCACCCATTCGATCCCCGACTTGCGCATCCTGCCTCTCTGGTCGACTGAGCGCCCGCACGGTCGTTTTGCGGGTTGACTTAGGCATACGGAGTTCATCCCCAATCTAAGCATGCAGAGTTCATTCCCAGTCTAAGATCAGACCAGATCGAGGGTTACGACAGTAGGATCGACAGCACGTAAGGGGAACCGAGCCGATCCCCGGCTTGCGAATTTTGCCTCTCCGGTCGGCTGAGCACCCGCACATCCATTTCGTGGGTTGGCTTAGGCATAGGGAGTTGATTCCATGTCTAAGCCCCAGTCAGACCGAGTGTTGTGGTAGCGGGATTGGCAGCACGTAGAGGGGGATCGGGCCGATCCCCGGCTTGCGCGTTATGCCTCTCCGACTGGCTTAGTGCCCGCACGCTCGTTTGGTGGGTTGGCTTAGGCATACGGAGTTCATTCCCAGTCCAAGATTGGATCGGATCGAGGGTTGCAGGAGTAGGTTCAACAGCACGTAGGAGGGATCAGGCCGATCCACAGCTTGCACATTTTGCCTCTCCCTCCGGTTCTGCGTCCGCACGCTCGTTCGTGGGTTGGCTTAGGCATACGGAGTTCATTCCATGTCTAAGCATATAGAGTTCATTCCCAATCTAAGATCAGATCAGATCGAGGGTTGCGACAGCAGGATCGACAGCACGCAGGAGGGGATCGGGGCCATCCCTGGCTTGCGCATTCTGCCTCTCTAGTCGACTGAGCGCCCGTACGCTCGTTTCGTGGGTTGGCTTAGGCATACGGAGTTCATTCCATGTCTAAGCATACAGAATTCATTCCCAATCTAACATCAAACCAAACTGAGGGTTTTGGTAGTAGGACCAACAGCAGGATCGACAGCATGCAGGGGGAACCAGGGCCATCCCCGGCTTGCACATTTTGCCTCTCCAGCCAGTCGAGCGCCCGCACGCTCGTTTCATGGGTTGGCTTAGGCATACGGAGTTCATTCCATGTCTAAGCCCCAACCGGACTAAGGGTTATGCCAGCAAGACCGGCAGCAGGATCGATAGCACGCAGAGGGGGATCGGGCTGATCCCCAGCTTCCACATTATGCCTATTCGATCGGCCTTTTGGCTGGTTGAGTGCCCGCGTGCTCATTTCATGGGTTGTCTTAGGCATACGGAGTTCATCCCCAATCTAAGCATATGGAGTTCATTCACAATCTTAGATTGGATCGGATCGAGGGTTGCGACAGCAGGATCCGCAACTCACACCCCCTTAAAGAGCATTTGAGATTTTATAGGTTTGCTGCCAGTAGCCATTAAAGTGTCTGAAATGGGGACACTTTTTCCAAACTGTCATAAAATGTTCTCCACTTCGAGTTTTTTGCTGAATTTTTTTGTGCATGCCAAAAAAATACAAGGATCACCTCTACCAAATTTGGAGACAAAACACTTTCTAAAAAAATTTTAAAAAATCTCGAACCGCAAAAAGTTTCAAAAATTGTGAAAAATAGAAAATGGGTCGTCTTGCCACGAAACTTCACATGAAGGCTTAGGGGACCATTGCATGAATTTACAAGCCATAAAAATGGCATTGGCATGGTAGAAATATGAAGATGTGCTTAAACCCACTACCACCCGTTTGATATCCGGCTTGCGCATCCTGCCTCTCTAGTCGGTTGAGCGCCCGCACGCTCGTTTCGTAGGTTGACTTAGGCATACGGAGTTCATCCCCAGTCTAAGCATACAGAGTTTATTCCCAGTCTAAGATCGGACTGGACCGAAGGTTGCAGCAGCAGGATTGGCAGCACGTAAGGGGGATCGGGCCGATCCTCGGCTTGTGCATTCTGCCTCTCCGACCGGCTGAGTGCCCGCACGCCCATTTCGTGGGTTGGCTTAGGCATAGGGAGTTCATTCCATGTCTAAGCCCCAGTCGGACCGAGGGTTGTGGTAGCGGAACCAACAGCACGTAGAGAGGGGCCAGGTCGATCCCCGACTTGCGCATTATGCTTTTTTGGCCGGTTCAGTGCCCGCACGCTCGTTTCATGGGTTGACTTAGGCATGCGGAGTTCATTTCCAGTCTAGGATCAGATTGGACCTAGGGTTGTGACAGCAGGATCGATAACATGCAGGGGGGATCGGGTCGATCTCCGGCTCACGCATTTTGCCTCTCCGGTCGACTGAGTGCCTGCACGCTCGTTTTGTGGGTTGGCTTGGGCATACAGAGTTTATTCCATGTCTAAGCATATGGAGTTCGTTCCTAGTCTAAGATTAGACCAGACTGAGGGTTGAGGCAGCAGGAACAGCAGTAGGATCGACAGCACGCAGGGGGGAATGGGCCGTTCCTCGACTTATGCATTCTGTCTTTTCGGTCGGCTGAGCATTTGCATGCTCGTTTCATGGGTTGGCTTAGGCATACGGAGTTCATTCCATGTCTAAACCCCAGTCAGACCGAGGGTTGTGGCACCAGGATTGACAGCGGGGTCGGCAGCATGCAGAGGGAGACTAGGCTAATCCCTGGCTTGCACATTATGGCTCTCCGATCGACCTCTCCGACTGGCTGAACGCATGCACTCTCATTTCATGGGTTGACTTAGGCATACGGAGTTCATTCCCAGTCTAAGCATATGGAGTTCATTCCCAGTCTAAGATCAGACTAGACCGAGGGTTGTGACAGCAGAATCGACAGCACACAGGGGAAACCGGGTTGATCCCTGGCTTGCCATTCTGCCTCTCCAACCGGCTGAACGCCCACACGCCCATTTTGTGGTTGGCTTAAGCGTAGGGAGTTCATTCCATGTCTAAGCCCCAATCAGACCGAGGGTTGTGGCAGCGGGATTGGCAGCACACAGAGGGGGATCGGGCTGATCTTTGGCTTGTGTATTATGCCCCTTCGGCCGGCTCAGCTCCCGCACGCTCATTTCATGGGTTAACTTATGCATACAGAGCTCATTCCCAGTCTAAGATCAGACCAGATCGAAGGTTGTGGCAGTAGGATCAACAGCTCGTAGGGGGATCGGGCTGATCCTTGGCTTGTGCATTCTACCTCTCTGGCCGACTGAGCCCCTGCACGCTCATTTCATGGGTTAGCTTAGGCATACGGAGTTCATTCTATGTCTAAGCTTACGGAGTTCATTCCCAGTCTGAGATTTTGAGCCATGGTGCACATGCTGGGCTCAGGTATGTGCTGGTACCACATTTTTTTTCACCCGGGGCACCATCGTAGGAGCATCGTCGGAGCATCACCGGAAAGCCTAACCGATGGCATTGGGGGTCGAGGGACACTTTTTTCAAACAGCCACAAAATCTTCTCCACTTCGAGTTTTTAGCTGAATTTTTTTGCGCATGCCAAAAGGAATACAAGGATCTCTTCTACCAAATTTGGGGACAAAACCCTTTCTAAAAAAATTTAAAAAAATCCCAAACCGTAAAAAGTTTCAAAAATCATGAAAAATAGAAAACGAGTCATCTTGCCATGAAATTCACATGAAGGTTAGGGAACCATTGTATGAATTTACAAGCCATAAAATGGCATTGGCACAGCAGAAATATGAAGATGTGCTTGAACCCACCTACCACCCGATCGATCCTCGGCTTGTGCATCCTGCCTCTCTGGTTGGCTGAGCGCCCGCACGCTCGTTTCGTGGGTTGACTTAGGCATACAAAGTTCATACCTAGTCTAAGCATATGGAGTTCATTCCCAGTCTAAGATCAGATCAGACCGAGGGTTGCGGTAGCAGGATTGACAGCACGCAGGGGGGACCGAGTCGATCCTCAGCTTGCGTATTCTACGTCTTTGGCTGACTGAGAACCCGTACGCTCGCTTCAAGGGTTGGCTAAGGGATAGGGAGTTCATTCCATGTCTAAGCCCCAACCGGATCGAGGGTTGTGGCAGCGGGACCGACAGCACACAGAGAGGGATCGGGCCGATCCCTGGCTTGCGTATTATGCCTCTTCGGCCAACTCAACGCCCGTATGCTTGTTTTGTGTGTTGACTTACGCATACGAAGTTCATTCCTAGTCTAAGATTAGATCAGACCGAGGGTTGTGGCAGTAGGATCGACAGTACGCACGGGGGATCGGGCCGATCCTTGGCTTACGCATTCTGCCTCTCCAACCGGTTGAGTGCCTGCACACTCATTTCGTGGGTTGGCTTAGGCATATGGAGTTCATTCCATGTCTAAGCATACGGAGTTCATTCCCAATCTAAGATCGAACCGGTCAGAGGGTTGCGATAGCAGGACCAACAGTAGGATCAACAGCATGCAGGGGGGATCGGGTCAATCCCCAACTTACGCATTCTACCTCTTCGGTCGGCAGAGCACCCGTACACTCATTTCGTGGGTTGGCTTAGGCATATGGAGTTCATTCCATGCCTAAGCCCCAACCGGACCGAGGGTTGTGGTAGTCGAATCGGCAGCGGGATCGACAGCGCGCAGATGGGGATCAGGTTGATCCCCAGCTTATGCATTATGCCTCTCTAGTCGGTTGAGCACCCGTACACTCGTTTCGTGGGTTGACTTAGGCATACGGAGTTCATCCCCAATTCAAGCATACAGAGTTCATTCTCAGTCTAAGATTAGACTAGACCGAGGGTTGCTGCAGCAGGTTCGGCAGCACGCAGGGGGGCCAGGCCGATCCTCGGCTTACTCATTTTGCCTTTACGGCCGGCTCAGCGCCTGCATGCCTGTTTCATGGGTTGGCTTAGGCATAGGGAGTTCATTCCATGTCTAAGCCCCAGCTGAACCGAGGGTTGTGGCAGCGGAACCGATAGCACGCAGAAGGGGATTGGGTCGATCCCCGGATTGCGCATTATGCCTCTTCAGTTGACTTAGCACCCCCATGCTCGTTTCATGGGTTGACTTATGCATACGGAGTTCATTCCCAGTCTAAGATTGAACCGGACTGAGGGTTGTGGCAGCAGGATCGACAACTCATAGGGGGGGACCGGGCCGATCCCTAGCTTGCGCATTCTGCCTCTCCGGCTGGCTGAGCGCCCGCATGCTCGTTCCATGGGTTGGCTTAGGCATATGGAATTCATTCCATGTCTAAGCATACGAAGTTCATTCCCAGTCTAAGATTTTGAGCCATGGTTCACATGCTGGGCTCGTGCATGTGCTGGTGCCACATTTTTTTCGCCCAGGGCACCATCGCTGGAGCATCACTGGAGAGCTTAACCGGCGGCATTGGGGGTTCCGACGATTGGGGGGGCCCGGGGGGTTTGTGCATATGATGTGCGATGGGTGATGGTACTTGGCCCTTATATTGGCCCCCTATCCCTCATCAAAACTCGAGAACTCACACCCCCTTAAAGAGCATTTGGGATTTTATAGGTTTGCTGCCAGTAGCTATTAAAGAGTCTAAAATGGGGACACTTTTTTCAAACGGTCACAAAATCTTCTCCACTTCGAGTTTTTAGCTGAATTTTTTTGTGCATGCCAAAAAAAATACAAGGATCACCTCCACCAAATTTGGGCACAAAAATGTTTCTAAAAAAAATTTAAAAAATCCCGAACCGTAAAAAGTGTTGAAAATTGTGAAAAATAGAAAATGGGTCGTCTTGCCACGAAACTTCACATGAAGGCTTAGGGGACCATTGTATGAATTTACAAGCCATAAAAATGGCATTTCCATGGAAGAAATATGAAGATGTGCTTGAACCCACCTACCACCCGTTCGACTCCCGACTTACGCATCGTACCTCTCTAGTCGATTGAGCACCCGCACTCTCGTTTCGTGGGTTGACTTAGGCATACGGAGTTCATCCCCAGTCTAAGCATATGGAGTTCATTCCTAGTCTAAGATTGGACCGGATCAAGGGTTGCGGCAGCAAAATCGATAGCATGCAGGGGGGACCGAGTCGGTCCTCAGCTTGTGCATTCTACCTCTCCGGTCGGCTGAGCCCCCGCACGCCAGTTTCGTGGGTTGGCTTAGGCATAGGGAGTTCATTCCATGTCTAAGCCCCAACCGGATTGAGGGTTTTGGCAGTGAGACCAACAACACGTAGAGGGGGATCGGGCTGAGCCCCGGCTTGCACATTATGCCTCTTCGATCGGTTCAGCACCCGCGCGCTCATTTCGCAGGTTGACTTTGGCATACGGAGTTCATCCTCAGTCTAAGCATATGGAGTTCATTCCCAGTCTATGATCAGATCGGACCGAGAGATGCGACAGTAGGATTGGCAGCATGTAAGAGGGATCGAACCGATCCCCGACTTGCGCATTCTGCCTCTCCAACCGGCTGAGCGCCCGCACACTCGTTTCATGGGTTGGCTTAGGCATAGGGAGTTCATTCCATGTCTAAGCCCCAGTCGAACCGAGGGTTGTGGTAGCAGGATCGGTAGCACAGAGAGGGGGATCGAGCTGATCCTCGCCTTGCGCATTATGCCTCTTCGATCGGCTCAACGCCCGTACGCTCGTTTTATGGGTTGACTTATGTATACAGAGTTCATTCCCAATCTAAGATCAGACCGAATCGAGGGTTGCGCATGTGATGTGCGATGGATGCTGGTACTTGGCCCTTATATTGGCCCCCTATCCCCCATCAAACCTCGAGAACTCGTACCCCCTTAAAGAGCATTTGAGATTTTATAGGTTTGCTGCCAGTAGCCATTAAAGTGTCTGAAATGGGGACACTTTTTTCAAATTGTCACAAAATCTTCTCCACTTTGAGCTTTTAGCTGAATTGTTTTGTGCATGCCAACAAAAATACAAGGATCACCTCTACCAAATTTGGCGACAAAACTCTTTCTAAAAAAATTTTAAAAAATCTCGAACCGTAAAAAGTTTCGAAAATCATGAAAAATAGAAAACGGGTCGTCTTGCCACGAAACTTCACATGAAGGCTTAGGGGACCATTATATGAATTTACAACCCATAAAAATTGCATTGGCAAGACAGAAATATGAAGATGTGCTTGAACCCACCTACCACCCGTTCGATCCATGGCTTACGCATCCTACCTCTCTGGTCGGTTGAGCGCCCGCACGTTCGTTTCGTGGGTTGACTTAGGCATACGGAGTTCATCCCCAGTCTAAGCATATAGAGTTCATTCCCAGTGTATGATCGGATTAGACCGAGGGTTACGGTAGCAAGATCGACAGCACGTAGGGGGGATCGAGCCGATTCCCGGCTTGCGCATTCTGCGTCTCCGGCCGGCTAAGCGCCCGTACGCCCATTTGGTGGGTTGTTTTAGGCATAGGGAGTTCATTCCATGTCTAAGACCCAGCTGGACCAAGGGTTGTGGTAGCAGGACCAGCAGCAAGTAGAGGGGGATCGAGCCGATCCCCGGTTTGTGCATTATGCCTCTTCGACCGGCTCAGTGCCCATACACTCGTTTCATGGGTTAACTTATGCATACGCAGTTCATTCCCAATCTAAGATCAGATCAGATTGAGGGTTACGACAGTAGGATCGATAGCATGCAGGGGGACCAGGTCGATCCTCAGCTTGTGCATTCTACCTTTCCGATCGACTGAGCGCCTGCATGCTCGTTTCATGGGTTGACTTAGGCATATAGAGCTCATCCCCAGTCTAAGCATATAGAGTTCATTCCCAGACTAAGATCGGACTGGATCGAGGGTTGCGGTAGCAGGATTGACAGCACGCCGGGGGGATCGGGTCAATCCTCGGCTTACGCATTACGCCTCTCCGGCCGGTTGAGCGCCCGCATGCTCGTTTCGTGGGTTGGCTTAGGCATACGGAGTTCATTCCATGTCTAAGCCCCAATCGGACCGAGGGTTGTGGCAACAAGATTGGCAGCACGTAAGGGGGCCCGAGCTGATCCCCGACTTGTGCATTCTGCCTCTCCGACCGACTCAGCGCCTGCATGGCCATTTCGAGGGTTGGCTTAGGCATATGGAGTTCATTCCATGTCTAAGCCCCAGTCAGACCGAAGGTTGTGGCAGCGAGACCGACAGCACGCAGAGGGGGATCAGGCCAATCCCCGGCTTGCGTATTATGCCTCTTCGACCGGCTCAGTGCCCACACGCTCGTTTCGTGGGTTGACTTATGCATACGGAGTTCATTCCCAGTCTAAGAATTGATCAGACCGAGGGTTGTGGCAACAGGATCAACAGCACATAGAGGGGGCCCGAGTCGATCCCCGACTTGCGCATTCTGCCTCTCCGATCGGCCGAGCACCCGCACGCTCGTTTCGTGGGTTGGCTTAGGCATACGGAGTTCATTCCACGTCTAAGAATACGGAGTTCATTCCCAGTCTAAGATTTTGAGCCACGGTGCACATGCTGGGGTTGGGCATGTGCTGGTGCGGCATTTTTTTCGCCCAGGGCACCATTGTTGGAGCATCACCGGAGCTTCACCGGAGAGCCTAACCGACGACATTGGGGGTTCCGACGATTGGGGGCCGGGGGTGTGCACACATGATGTGCGATGGGTTGCTGGTACTTGGCCCTTATATTGGCCCCCTATCCCTCATCAAACCTCGAGAACTCACCAGACCCCTAAAGACATTTGAGATTTTATTAGGGTTTGCCTGCCAGTACCATTAAGTGTCTAAAATGGGGACACTTTTTTCAAATGGTCACAAAATCTTCTTCACTTCGAGTTTTTAGCTGAATTTTTTTGTGCTTGCCAACGAAATACAAGGATCACATCTACCAAATTTGGTAACAAAAATCTTTCTAAAAAAAGTTTAAAAAATCCCGAACCGCAAAAAGTTTTGAAAATTGTGAAAAATAGAAAACGGGTCGTCTTGCCACGAAACTTCACATGAAGGCTTAGGGGACCATTGTATGAATTTACAAGCCATAAAAATGGCATTGGTAGGGTAAAAATATGAAGATGTGCTTATGTCGCGAGCTCCGACCTTAGACTCAGAATCCGTGCGGCCTTAGGCTTGGAATCTCCTCCTTTGTGCCTAAGTCAGCCTAAAACACAAGCATACGAGCACTAGAACAATGGGAAGGGCTGATTACGCAAGTTAAAGAGAAACAGGATGAACATGACAGAATTCTAGAAATGCTCTTGTATTCACTAAAACAGAAGTGTTTGATGGTGTACAAATGAGGGTGGAGCAGCCCTCTATTTATAGTTAAGGCTCCAGCTACAACTTAATGGCAATATCCCTAAAATAAAGGCTAAAATCATGGGATTACAATCAATCAGGATGCTAACTGTTGATTTTTAGGGTCAACCAAATCTATCAGGATGCTCCTACTGATCCAGCCTGCTTCCAGAAGCTTCCCTTGCATGTCCAGCACCTTGGGCCCTTCTGGATATGGTACAGGCAGCTTGTATGCCAGGCCTTGGTCTCACGGGCTAGCCTGCAAGTCGGGCGGGCATTCTGAACTCGTTTGCTAGGCTTTGAACACAGATACCCACCAGCACGCCTGGTCTGCGAGCCTTAACTTCTGGCTCGCCTATTGGTGCACCTGATGTGCCTGGTGTGCCCGCCCAGGGCATGACATTCTCCCCCACCTGATTACGCAATGCCCTTGTTGCATCTTCTGCATGGTACTACCTAATCTGGTCCTTGAACTGCCATAAGTCATCTGTTGGTTCCCAGCTCACCTCATTGTCTAGAAGTCCCTTCCAGTGCACCAAGTACTCTTGTCTTGGCTGATAATTCTTCCATCTCACCTTCGGATCAGCTATGATGCTGTGGACCTCATTCTCATATGAGGCCTTTGCTCCCAATGGTGCACGCTTTGACTCTAACCGTCCTGGATCTCCCTCATCCTCATGGAATGGCTTGAGCATGCTCACATGGAACACCGGGTGTACCCTCAGCTTAAGTGGCATATCTAGCTTGTAGGCAACCTTGCCTACCCTCTTGACTACTCGGAAAGGTCCCTCATACCTCCAAACTAGGCGTTTGTGCAGCCCCCTATGGCGCACAATGGGATACAGCTTCACCAACACCAAGTCTCCAACTTGGAACTGCACATCCGGCCTCTTTTGGTCTGCCCACTTCTTCGACCTCTTGGCCGCCTTGTGTAGACAAACTCTGGCCAAGTCAGTTTGCTCCTGCCATGCCTTGGCAAACTTGTATGCTACTGGATTTGGCCCTGTATAACCTGCAGCAATCGAATCGGGTGTTAGTGGTTGTTGCCCTGTCACAACCTCAAATGGGCTTTGGTTCGTTGCCTCGTTCCTTTGCAAGTTGTAGGAAAACTGCACAATATCTAGCAGCTTTGGCCAGTCCCTTTGTGTGGCATTCACATAGTGCCTAAGGTAGACCTCCAATAGTCCATTCACTCATTCTGTCTGTCCATCGGTCTGCGGATGCATGCTAGTGGAAAAGTTTAGGTCTAACCCCAACAGCTTGAACAACTCAATCCAAAACCTACCCGTGAAATGCCCGTCCCGATCACTAACAATGGTCCTCGACACTCCCCAGTACTTAACCATGTTCTTCAGGAACAATCGAGCTGACTCCTTAGTTGGGCACTCCTTCGTTGTTGGAATGAAAATTCCATACTTGGAAAACCTGTCCACCACTACCATGATGCTTCCAAACCCTTCTGCTTTGGGTAGACCGACTATAAAGTCCAGAGAAACACTCTCCCATGGTCGCTCTGGCACTGGTAATGGCTCCAAAAGACCGCCTGGTTTCTTGAGCTCCACCTTGCCTTGTTGGCACATAAGACAAGTCTTCCCATAGGCCTCTACATCATCCCTCATGTGCGGCCAGTAGTACCGGTCCTCGATCAGCACCAAGGTACGGCTCACTCCAGGGTGTCCAGCCCACCTTACATCATGGCATTCTTGCAAAACTTCCTTGCAAAGCTTCCCGTGCTACGGCACAAACAGTCTACTACCTCTGGTGTACAACAAGCCATCTTACAACCAAAATCACCTAGTCTTACCTTACTGGGCGTACTCCATCAAAGCCTTGGCTGTAGGATCATGTGTAAGTCCTTCCTTGATGTGCAGCATCGGTGACCCCTCTGGTTGGCTAATGGCAGCAAGATTAGCCTTTCTGCTTAGGGTGTCTGCCACTAGGTTCACCCATCTTGGCTTGTACTCCATTTGGAAATCAAATTCTACAAGAAAATCTTACCATCTTGCCTGCTTGGGGGATAGCTTCTTCTGCATCTGGAAGTAGCTGGTCACCACATTGTCCGTCCTCACCATGAACCTCGACCCCAACAGGTAATGGCACCAAGTGCGCAAGCAGTGCACCACTGCAGTCATCTCCTTCTCTTGGACTGTGTACCTGTATTCAGTCTCGTTCAGCTTCCTGCTCTCGAATGTGACTGGACGTCCCTTCTGCATCAACACGCCCCCTATGGCAAAGTCTGATGCATCCGTATGTACCTTATACGACTTGGCATGGTCTGGCAAGGCCAAGACTGGCTCCTCGGTCACAGCCAGCTTCAACCTGCCAAAGGCTTCCTGGCACCCTGCACTCCACTTTTATGCTCTCCCTTTCTTGAGCAAGACGGTCAATGGCGTGGCTATCTCTGAGTGGCCTTTGATGAAGTGCTTGTAGTAGTTAACCAACCCAAGGAACAATCTCAACTCAGTGACCTTGGCTGGCGGTTGCCACTCCAGGATGGCGTGTATCTTGCCTTCATCCATGCGTATCCTGCCACCTCCCACTATATGGCCAAGGAACGGGATCTCCTGCTAGGCGAATGAGCACTTCTCCCTCTTGACAAACAGCTTGTGCACCCACAACACCTCGAACACCTATCTCAAGTGGTCTACATGCTCTCCCAAAGTTTGGCTGTAGATCACAATGTCATCCAAATAAACCACAACAAACCGATCAAGGAATGACTGAAGTACCTTGTTCATAAGGGTGCAGAATGTTACTGGGGCATTCATGAGTCTGAAAGGCATCACTAAGAACTCATACGAACCATACCGAGTGACACATGTTGTCTTTGGCTCATCTCCTTCCATGATCTTGACTTGATAGTAGCCTGACCTCAAATCCAGCTTGGTGAACCACCTTGCACTCCCAAGTTGATCGAACAAGTCCACAATGAGTGGGATGAGGTACTTTTCTTGATGGTCAACTTGTTCAAAGCCCAGTAGTGTATACGCAGCCGCAATGACCCATCATGCTTGCGCTAGAATAGAACCGATGCACCATAGGGTGCCTTCGATGGCCAGCATCAACTAACTCCTTGAGCTACTTCTTTAACTCCTCCAACTCTGATGGAGACATTTGGTAAGGGGCTCTGGCTGGTGGCTTGGCCTCAGACACCAGCTCGATCTTGTCGTCCACCTCCCTTTTAGGTGGTAGCTTGCTAAGTAGCTTTGCGGGCATCACATCACTAAAGGTCTTCAGCACCTTTAGCACCTCCAAGGGTGACTCGGTCTCCTTCTCCCTTGGCTCATCATATTTCAGGGCTGCCAAGAAGGTGTATTCTTGTCTGCTTATGGCTGACACCACCCGCGACCTAACTCCAGACCCACTCCTCAATGGCACTAGGCATTGGCACTAGGCATTGGCACCGTGCGTCCAAGATGCAAACACAATCGGCAAAAGGCACAAGGAGGGCATTAATCCGAACAAGGAAATCCAACCCAATCACAAACTCATAGTCGTCAAGGGGTATTACCTCAATGGTCTCCTTGCCTTTCCAGTCTCCAAGCTGTAACTCCACTCCCCGTGCTACTCCAATGGCTGGAACCTCTTTGGAGTTCACCGTTTTAATGGTACCAGTCCCTTTCTGCACCTTTAGTCTGAGCTTTTGGGCTCCATCACTTGAAATAAAAAGATGTGAGGCACCTGTGTCCACTAGTCCGCTCACCTTCTAACTCGCAACCATCAGATCCGTAAACATCAAGCCCTTTGGCTTACGGCTCCCCTTAGTCTGGATAGCATTGAGCACCAATGACCCAAGCTTTGCTGCCCCTGACTTTGGCTCCTTGTTAGACTCCTTGTCTACAGTAGCCAGCCTGCCTTTCTATGGGCAATTACGCGCTATGTGGCTCCCTCCACATAGGTAGCATGCTAGTGGCTCTCGGTCCCCTTTTGCTTTCCACTTGCCTGCTGGTGGCTTCCTCTCACCATCCTTGGTTGAATAGTCTTGGTCCCCATCCTTGGACTCCTGATCACGATCCTTCCCCTTGGACTGCTTCTTTCGATCCCTATTGTCCCTGTCGTTACCTTTGGGCTTGGAAGACTCGAACTTGTTCAGAGGCTTGAACTCTATCAAGGCCTCGACAGTTGTCATGGCTTTAGCCAAGTCATGAACTCCCATCCTTTGTAGCTCATGCATCACCCACGGCTTCAACCCATCCATGAAAGCAAATAAGGCATCCTTCTTTCCTAGATCTGAGATCTGTAGCATCAGTTCAAAGAATTTCTAGACATACTCCCTTATGTCCCCTTACTAGCTCAGCCTGCGTAACTTTGCCTGTGCCTCATCATCAGCATACTCCGGGTAAAATTGTTCTTCGAACTCCTTTTGGAACTCTGCCCAGGTCCAATCTTGGCACTCCCATGCCTGACATCATCACACCTGCGCCTCCACCACAATAAGGCTACATCAGTGAGATACATAGCAGCGGTGCTTACCTTTATCACCTCGTCTTGCATGCCTATAGCCTGGAAGTACTGCTCCATACCCTAAAGGTAGTTGTCTACTTCCTTAGCCACCTTAGTCCCCTTGAACTCCTTAGGCTTGGGGACATCCAATCTGGACTTGGACACTCCAGCAAACATGCCATTCCTAATGGTAGTCAAGCAACAAGCTCACCAGTAAGCTCTTCCATCCGTTGGCGCATGGCCTCCATGCCATCGTGCAAGGTCAGCACTTCAGCCTCCAAGGCCTTATTCTTCTGGGTGATCACATCCATGCCTTTGTTGAGAGCAGCTTCCAGCTCACTTTGGATCTCCTCCCTCATGGAGTCTAGCGATGCAATGTGAGTCTCTACCTCCTCAAGCTTCTCCCCCATGTCGCCTATGGTCACCTCCACCTTGGCCAGCCTACCGTCCATGGTAGACCAGATATCTCTAAAACCAGCTTTCTTGCCTCTTCCACTCCCATACTCCTGGCCTCTGGTTGTTGGCTAGCAACGTTGCTTTGGGATGCCATCTCCTCAATCACGATCTAACCTGCACAACACAAACACGCAGAATCAAACTTGCTCTGATACCAACTGTCATGGGCTCTAACCTTAGACTCAGAATCCATGCGGCCTTAGGCTTGGAATCTCCTCCTTTGTGCCTAAGTCAGCCTAAAACACAAGCATGCAGGCACTAGAACAATGGAAAGGGCTGATTACGCAAGTTAAAGAGAAATAGGATGAACAAGATAGAATTCTGGAAATGCTCTTGTATTCACTGAAACATAAGTGTTTAATGGTGTACAAATGAGGGTGGAGCAGCCCTCTATTTATAGTTGAGGCTCCAGCTACAACTTAATGGCAATATCCCTAGAATAAAGGCTAAAATCATGGGATTACAATCAATCAGGATGCTAACTCCTGATTTTCAGGGTCAACCAAATCTGCCAAGATGCTCCTGCTGATCCTACCTGCTTCTAGAAGCTTCCCTTGTGTGTCCAACACCTTGGGCCCTTCTGGATGGGGTACGAGCAGCTTGTATGCCAGGCCTTGGTCTCATGGGCTGGCCTGTAAGTCGGGCGGGCGTTCTGAACTCGTTTGCTAGGCTTTACGCGTCGATACCCAGCAGCATGCCTAGTTGTGGGCCTTAACTTCTGGCTCGCCTGCTGGTGCACCTGATGTGCCTGGCGCGCCCGCCCAGGGCATGACACTTGAACCCACCTACCACCCGTTCGATCTCTGGCTTGCGCATCCTGCCTATCTGGTCGGCTGAAGCCAGCACGCCATTTCGTGGGGTTGACTTAGGCATACGGAGTTCATCCCAGTCTAAGCATACGGAGTCATTCCCAATCTAAGATCAAATCGGACCCGGGGTTGTAAGTTGCGGGATCGGCAAGCACACAGGTGGGGGTTTTTTTTTTCCCCCGGGCCGATCCCCGACTTGTGCATTCTGGCTTTCCAAGCCCGACTGAATGCCCGCCACGCTCATTTCCGTTGGTTGGCTAGGCATACGGAGTTCATTCCATGTCTAAGCCCCAACCGGACCGAGGGTTGGTGGTAAGCAAGGACCGACGCGAGAATCAACAGCACGTAGAGGGGAGCAGGCGATCCCCAGCTTGCGCATTACCCTCTCAGACGACTGAGCAGCCCGGTATGCTTGTTTCATGGGTTGACTAGGCAACGGAGGTTCATTCCCTCAGTCTAAAGCATACGGAGTTCATTTCCAGTCTAAGATCATACTGGACATGGGTTAAGAACAGCAAGATCGGTAGCACGCAGGGGGGATCAGGCCGATCCTCAGCTTTCGCATTCTGCCATCTCTGACAAAGCTGAAGCGCCCCGCACGGCCATTTTCGTGCTTTAGCTTAGGCATACAGAGTTCATTCCCATGTCTAAGCCCCAGCTGGACCCGAGGGTTTTGTGGCAGCAGGACCGGCAGCACGCAGAGGGGGATCGGATTGGATCCTCGTTGCACATTCTACCTCTTTCTCCTTCGGTCCGACTGAGCGCCCAGCACCTCATTTCAATGGGTTGGCTTTACATACGGAGTTCATTCCATGTCTAAGCAATGCAGAGTTTATTTCTTCAAGTCTAAGATTTTGAGCCAACGGTGGCAACATGCTGGGCTCGAGCATGTGCTGTGTCGTATTTTTTTTGCCGGGGCACCATCAATTCGGAGCATCACCGGAGCATCATCGGAGAGCCCTACACCGAACGGCAATTTGGGGTTTCAAGACGATTGGGGGCCGGGGGGTACGCACATGATGTGCTGATGGGGTGCTGGTACTTGGCCCTTATATTGGCCCCCTATCCCTTATCAAACCTCGAGAACTCACACCCCCTTAAAGAGCATTTGAGATTTTATAGGTTTGCTGCCAGTAGCTATTAAAGTGTCTCAAATGGGGACACTTTTTCAAATGGCCACAAAATTTTCTCCACTTTCAGTTGTTAGCTGAATTTTTTGTGCATGCCAACAAAAATACAAGGATCACACCCTACCAAATTTGGGGACAAAAACCTTTCTAAAAAAATTTCAAAAAATCCCGAACCGCAAAAAGTTTAAAAAATTGTGAAAAATAAAAAACGGGTCGTCTTGCCACAAAACCTCACATGAAGGCTTAGGGGGCCATTGTATGAATTTACAAGCCATAAAAACGGCATTGGCAGGGCAGGAATATGAAGATGTGCTTGAACCCACCTACCACCCGTTCGATCCCCGGCTTGCGCATCCTGTCGCTCTGGTCGGCTGAGCACTCGCAAGCTTGTTTCGTGGGTTGACTTAGGCATATGGAGTTCATCCCCAGTCTAAGAATACGAAGTTAATTCCCAGTCTAAGATCGGACCAGACCGAGGGTTGTGGCAGTAGGATCGGCGGCACGCAGGGGGGACCGAGCCGATCCTCGGCTTGCGCATTCTACCTGTCTGGCCGATTGAGCGCCCGCACGCCCATTTCGTGGGTTGGCTTAGGCATAGGGAGTTCATTTCATGTCTAAGCCCTAGCTGGACCGAGGGTTGTGGTAGCGGGATCGATAGCACGCAGAGGGGGATCGGGCCGATGCCCGACTTGTGCATTATGCCTCTCCGGCCGGCTCAGCACCCGCACACTCGTTTCATGGTTTGGCTCAGGCATACGGAGTTCATTCCATGTCTAAGCCCCAGTCAGACCAAGGGTTGTGGCAGCAGGACCGGCAGCGGGATCGGCAGCACGTAAAGGGGGATCAAACTGATCCCCGACTGCGCATTATGCCTCTCCGGACGGCCTCTCCGATCAACTGAGCACCCGTACACTCGTTTCATGGGTTGACTTAGGCATATAGAGTTCATCCCCAATCTAAGCATACGGAGTTCATTCCCAGTCTAAGATCTGATCAGACCGAGGGTGGCGACAGCAGGATCGATAGTACGCAGAGGGGACTAGGCCGATCCCCGACTTATGCATTCTGCCTCTCCGGCCGACTGAGCGCCCGCACGCCTGTTTCATGGGTTGGCTTAGGCATAGGCAGTTCATTCCATGTCTAAGCCCCAGCTGGACTGAGGGTTGTGGCAACAGGATCGACAGCACACAGAGGGGGATCGGGCTGATCCTTGACTTGCGCATTATGCGTCTTCGACTGGCTCAGTGCCCGTACGCTCGTTTCATGGGTTGACTTATGCATATGAAGTTCATTCCCAGTATAAGATTCAGATCAGACTGAGGGTTGCAATAGCAGGATCGACAACATACAGGGGGGATCAGGTCGATCCTCAGTTGCGCATTCTACTCTCCAGCCGGCTGAGCGCCCGCACGCTTCGTTTCGTGGGTTGGCATAGGCATACGGAGTTCATTCCATGTCTAAGCATACGAGTTCATTCTCAGTCTAGGATTTTGAGCACGGTGTACATGCTGGACTCGAACATGTGCTGTTGGCAAACATTTTTTTCACGCCGGGGCACCATCGTTCGAGCATCGTCGAAAAGCCTAACTGGCGGTATTGGGGGGTTCTGGCGATTGGGGGGGGCCAGGGGGTGTGCGCACATGATGTGCGATGGGTGCTGGTACTTGGCCCTTATATTGGGCCCCTATCCTCATCAGACCTCGAGAACTCACACCCCCTTAAAGAGCATTTGAGATTTTATTGGTTTGCTGTCAGTAGCCATTAAAGTGTCTAAAATAGGGACACTTTTTTCAAAGGGTAACAAAATCTTCTCCACTTTGAGTTTTTAGCTGAATTTTTTGGTGCATGCCAACAAAAATACCAGGATCACCTCTACCAAATTTGGGGACAAAACTCTTTCTAAAAAAAGTTTAAAAAATCCCGAACCCGTAAAAGTTTTAAAAATCATGAAAAAAAAATAAAACGGGTCGTCTTGCCACGAAACTTCACATGAAGGCTTAGGGGACCATTGTATGAATTTACAAGCCATAAAAATGGCATTGGCATGGCACAATATGAAGATGTGCTTGAACCCGGCTTGCGCATCCTGCCTCTCTGGTCGACTGAGTGCCCGCACGCTCGTTCATGGGTTGACTTAGGCATACGGAGTTCATCGCCAATCTAAGCATACGGAGTTCATTCCCAGTCTAAGATCAAACCAGACCGAGGGTTGTGACAGCAAGATCAGCAGCACGTAAGGGGGATCGGATCGATCCCTGGCTTACGTATTTTACCTCTTCGGTCGACTGAAAGTCCGCACGCCCGTTTCGTGGGTTGGCTTAGGCATAGGGAATTCATTCCATGTCTAAGCCCCAGTTGGACCGACGGTTGTGGCAGCGGGACTGACAGCATGCAGAGGGGGCCTGAGCTAATCCTCGGCTTGTGCATTATGCCTCTTCGATCGGCTCAGTGCCCGCACGCTCATTTCATGGGTTGACTGAGGCATACAAAGTTCATTCCCAATCTAAGATCGGACCGGACCGAGGGTTGTGGCAACAGGATCGACAGCACGCAGAGGGGACCGACTGAGCGCCCGCACGCTTGTTTCATGGGTTGGCTTAGGCAAACGAAGTTCATTCCATGTCTAAGCATATGGAGTTCATTCCCAGTCTAAGATAGGACCGGACCGAGGGTTGCGGTAGCAAGACCAGTAGTAGGATCGACAGCTCACAAGGGGGGATCGGGCCGATCCATGGCTTACGCATTCTACCTCTCCGGTCGGCTGAGCACCCACACTCGCGTTTCATGGGTTGGCTTAGGCATACAGAGTTCATTCCATGTCTAAGCATACGGAGTTCATTCCCAGTCTAAGATTGAATCGGACCGAAGGTTGCGACAGTAGGATCGGTAGCACGCAAGGGGGACCGGGTCGATCCTCGGCTTGTGCATTCTGCCTCTCCGACCGACTGAGCATCTGCATGCTCGTTTCGTGGGTTGGCTTAGGCATACGGAGTTCATTCCATGTCTAAGCCCCAGTCAGACCGAGGGTTGTGGCAGTAGGACCGATAGCGGGATGGACAGCATACAGAGAGGGACCGGGTTGATCCTCGACTTGTGCATTATGCCTCTCCGGTTGGCCTCTCCGATCGACTGAGCGCCCGCACACTCGTTTCGTGGGTTGACTTAGACACACGGAGTTCATCCCCAGTCTAAGCATACGGAGTTCATTCCCAGTCTAAGATCGAACCGGACCGAAGGTTACGGCAACAGGATCGATAGCACGCAGGGGGATCGGGCCGATCCCCGGCTTGCGCATTCTACTTCTCCGGCCGACTGAGCGCCCGCACATCCGTTTCATGGGTTGGCTTAGGCATAGGGAGTTCATTCCATGTCTAAGCCCCAGCCAGACCAAGGGTTGTGGCAGCGGGACCGACAGCACGCAGAGGGGGACCGGGCCGATCCCTGACTTGCGCATTCTGCCACTCCGGTCGGCTGAGTGCCGGCACGCTCATTTCATGGGTTGGCTTAGGCATACGAAGTTCATTCCATGTCTAAGCATATGGAGTTTATTCCCAGTCTAAGATTTTGAGCCACGGTTGGTGCCACATTTTTTTCGCCCAGGGCACCATCGTCGGAGCATCGTCGGAGAGCCAAATCGGTGGCATTGGGGGTTCCGACGATTGAGGGGTCGGGGGTGTATGTACATGATGTGCGATGGGTGCTGGTACTTGGCCCTTATATTGGCCCCCTATCCCTCATCAAACCTCGAGAACTTACACCCCCTTAAATAGCATTTGAGATTTTATAGGTTTGCTACCAGTAGCCACTAAAGTGTCTGGAATGGGGACACTTTTTTCAAACAGTCACAAAATCTTCTCCACTTTGAGTTTTTAGCTGAATGTTTTTGTGCATGCCAACAAAAATACAAGGATCACCTCTACCAAATTTGGGGACAAAACTCTTTGTAAAAAAATTTTAAATAATTTCGAACCATAAAAAGTTTCAAAAATCGTGAAAAATAGAAAACAGGTCGTCTTGCCACGAAACTTCACATGAAGGCTTAGGGGACCATTGTATGAATTTACAAGCCATAAAAATGGCATTGGCATGGCAGAAATATGAAGATGTGCTTGAACCCACCTACCACCCGTTCGATCCCCGGCTTGCGCATCCTACCTCTCTGGTCGGCTGAGCGCCTGCACACTCGTTTCGTGGGTTGACTTAGGCATACGGAGTTCATCCCCAGTCTAAGCATACAGAGTTCATTCCCAGTCTAAGATCAGATCGGACCGAGGGTTGCGACAGCAGGATCGGCAGCACGCAGGGGGATCGAGCGATCCCCGGCTTGTGTATTCTGCCTCTCCGGCCAGCAGAGCGCTCGCACGCATGTTTCATGGGTTGGCTTAGGCATAGGGAGTTCATTCCATGTCTAAGTGTCACACCCTGGGCAGGCGCGCTAGGCACATTAGGCGCACCAACGGGCGAGCCAGAGGTTAAGGCCCGCAGACCAGGCATGCTGGTGGGTATCTGCGTGAGAAGCCTAGCAAACGAGTTCAGAACGCCCGCCCAACTTGTAGGCCAGCCCGTGAGACCAAGGACTGGCATACAAGCTGCCCGCACCACATCCAGAAGGGCCCAAGCTGCTGGACATGCAAGGGAAGCTTCTGGAAGCAGGCAGGATCAACAAGAGCATCCTGGCAAATTTGGTTGACCCTGAAAATCAGGAGTTAGCATCTTGATTGATTGTAATCTATATAATCCCTTGATTTTAGCCTTTATTCTAGGGATATTGCCATTAAGTGTAGCTGGAGCCTCAATTATAAATAGAGGGTTGCTTCACCCTCATTTGTACACCATCAAAACACTTCTGTTTCAGTGAATACAAGAACATTTCTAGAATTCTATCTTCTTATCCTGTTTCTCTTTAAC
>NW_019167826.1:33891797-33984261 GCF_002303985.1 Durio zibethinus | reverse complement strand
GATCGACCTCTCCGACTGGCTGAACGCTCGCACTCTCATTTTGTGGGTTGACTTAGGCATACGGAGTTCATTCCCAGTCTAAGCATATGGAGTTCATTCCCAATATAAGATCAGACCGGATTGAGGGTTGCAATAGCAGGATCGACAGCACACAGGGGGGACCGGGTCGATCCTCGACTTGCGCATTCTGCCTCTCCAGCCGGCTGAGCGTCCACACACCCGTTTCGTGGGTTGGCTTAAGCGTAGGGAGTTCATTCCATGTCTAAGCCCCAACCAGACCGAGGGTTGTGGCAGTGGGACTGGTAGGGCACAGAGGGCGATCGAGCTGATCTCCGGCTTGTGCATTATGCCCCTTCAGTCGGTTCAGCGCCCGCACGCTCGTTTCGTGGGTTGACTTATGCATACGGAGTTCATTGCCAGTCTAAGATCGGATCGAACTGAGGGTTGTGGCAATAGGATTGACAGCTCATAGGGGGGATCGGGCTGATCCCTAGCTTATGCATTCTACCTCTCTGGCCGACTGAGCACCTGCACGCTCGTTTCATGGGTTAGCTTAGGCATACGGAGTTCATTCCATGTCTAAGCTTATGGAGTTCATTCCCAATCTAAGATTTTGAGCCATGGTGCAAATACTGGGCTCGGGTATGTGCCGGTACCACATTTTTTCACCCGGGGCACCACCGTCGGAGCATCATCGGAGCATCGCCGGAGAGCCTAACCGATGGCATTGGGGCTCGAGGGACACTTTTTTCAAACGGCCACAAAATCTTCTCCACTTCGAGTTTTTAGCTGAATTTTTTTATGCATGCCAACAAAAATACAAGGATCTCCTCTACCAAATTTGGGGACAAAACCCTTTCTAAAAAATTTTAAAAAATCCCGAACCGCAAAAAGTTTCAAAAATCGTGAAAAATAGAAAACGGATCTTCTTGCCATGAAACTTCACATGAAGGCTTAGGGAACCATTGTATGAATTTACAAGCCATAAAAATGGCATTGGCACAGCAGAAATATGAAGATGTGCTTGAACCCACCTACCACCCGATCGATCCTCGGCTTGTGCATCCTGCCTCTCTGGTCGACTGAAAGCCTGCACGCTTATTTCGTGGGTTGACTTAGGCATACGACGTTCATACCTAGTCTAAGCATATGGAGTTCATTCCCAGTCTAAGATCAGATCGGACCGAGTGTTGTGACAGCAGGATCGATAGCACGCAAGGGGGACCGGGCCGATCCTCAGCTGGCGTATTTTACGTCTCGGGCTGGCTGAGCGGCCGCACGCCCTCTTCGTGGGTTGGCTTAGGGATAGGGAGTTCATTCCATGTCTAAGCCCCAACCGGATCGAGGGTTGTGGCAGCGAGACCGACAGCACACAGAGGGGGACCGGGCCGATCCCTGGCTTGCGCATTATGCTTTTTCGACCGGCTCAGCACCTGCATGCTCATTTTGTGTGTTGACTTACGCATACGAAGTTCATTCCTAGTCTAAGATCAGACCGGATCGAGGGTTGTGGTAGCAGGATCGACACCACACGGGGGGGACCGAGCCGATCCCTGGCTTGCACATTCTGCCTCTCCGATCGGTTGAGTGCCCGCACGCTCGTTTTCTGGGTTGGCTTAGGCATATGGAGTTCATTCCATGTCTAAGCATACAGAATTCATTCCCAATCTAAGATCGAACCGGTCAGAGGGTTGCGGTAGCAGGACCAACAGCAGGATCGACAGCATGCAGGGGGGACCGGGCCGATCCCCGACTTGCGCATTCTGCCTCTTCAGCTGATTGAGCGCCCGTACGCTCGTTTCATGGGTTGGCTTAGGCATATGGAGTTCATTCCATGCCTAAGCCCTAGCAGGATTGAGGGTTGTGGCAGTCGGACCTACAGCGGGATCGACAGCACGCAGAGGGGGATCGGGTTGATCCCCGACTTATACATTATGCCTCTCCAGTCGGTTGAGTGCCCAAACGCTCATTTTGTGGGTTGACTTAGGCATACAGAGTTCATCCCCGATTCAAGCATATGGAGTTCATTCCCAGTCTAAGATCAGACTGGATCGAGGGTTGCGGTAGCAGGTTCGGTAGCACGCAAGGGGGCTCGAGTCGATCCTCGGCTTACGCATTTTGCCTTTACAACTGGCTCAGGGCCTACATGCCCGTTTCGTGGGTTGGCTTAGGCATAGGGAGTTCATTCCACGTCTAAGCCCCAGCTTAACCGAGAGTTGTGGCAACAGGACCGGTAGCACGGAGGGGGGATTAGGTCGATCCCCGGATTGCGCATTATGCCTCTTCGGTCGGCTTAGCACCCCCACACTCGTTTCATAGGTTGACTTATGCATACGAAGTTCATTCCCAGTCTAAGATCAAACCGGATCGAGGGTTGTGGCAGCAGGATCGACAGCACATAGGGGGACCGGGCCGATCCCTAGCTTGTGCATTCTGCCTCTCTGGCTGGCTGAGTGCCTGCATGCTCGTTTCATGGGTTGGCTTAGGCCTACGGAGTTCATTCCATGTCTAAGCATACGGAGTTCATTCCCAGTCTAAGATTTTGAGCCATGGTTCACATTCTGGGCTCGGGCATGTGCTGGTGGCACATTTTTTTTCGCCCAGGGCACCATCGCTGGAGCATCACCGGAGCATCGTCGGAGAGCCTAACAGACGGCATTGGGGGTTCCGACGATTGGGGGGCCAGGGGGTGTGCGCATATGATGTGTGATGGGTGCTGGTACTTGGCCATTATATTGGCCCCCAATCCCTCATCAAAACTTGAAAACTCACACCCCCTTAAAGAGCATTTGAGATTTTATAGGTTTGCTGCCAGTAGCCATTAAAGAGTCTAAAATGGGGACACTTTTTTCAAACGGTCACAAAATCTTCTCCACTTCGAGTTTTTAGCTGAATTTTTTTGTGCATCCCAAAAAAAATACAAGGATCACTTCCACCAAATTTGGGCACAAAACTCGTTCTAAAAAAAAGTTAAAAATCCCGAACCGCAAAAAGTGTTGAAAATCGTGAAAAATAAAAAATGGGTCGTCTTGCCACGAAACTTCACATGAAGGCTTAGGGGACCATTGTATGAATTTGCAAGCCATAAAAATGGCATTGCCATGGCAGAAATATGAAGATGTGCTTGAACCCACCTACCACCCGTTCGACCCTCGGCTTATGCATCCTGCCTTTCTAGTCGGCTGAGCGCCTGCACGCTCGTTTCATGGGTTGACTTAGGCATACGGAGTTCATCCCCAGTCTAAGTATATGGAGTTCATTTCCTTTCTAAGATCAGACCGGATCGAGGGTTGCGACAGTAGAATCGATAGCAGGTAGGGGGGATCGGACCAGTCCTCGACTTGTGCATTCTGCCTCTCCGGCCAGCTGAACGCCCTCACGCCAGTTTCGTGGGTTGGCTTAGGCATAGGGAGTTCGTTCCATGTCTAAGCCCCAACCGGACCGAGGGTTTTGGCAGCAGGACCGACAACACGTAGAGGGGGATCGGGCCGATCCTCGGCTTGCACATTATGCCTCTTCGATCGGCTCTGCACCCGCACGCTCATTTCACGGGTTGACTTAGGCATACGGAGTTCATCCCCAGTCTAAGCATATGGAGTTCATTCCCAGTCTAAGATCAGACCGGACTGAGGGATGCGGCAGTAGGATCGGTAGCATGTAAGGGGGATCGAATCAATCCCCGACTTGCGCATTCTGCCTCTCCAACTGGCTGAGCGCCCGCACACTCGTTTCATGGGTTGGCTTAGGCATAGGGAGCTCATTCCATGTCTAAGCCCCCGTCGGACCGAGGGTTGTGGCAGCGGGACCGACAGCACGTAGAGGGGGATCGGGTCGATCCTCGACTTACGTATTATGCCTCTTCGATCGACTCAGCACCCGTACGCTCGTTTCATGGGTTGACTTATGCATACAGAGTTCATTCCCAATCTAAGATTAGACCGGATCGAGGGTTACGCATGTGATGTGTGATGGGTGCTGGTACTTGGCGCTTATATTGGCCCCCTTTCCCTCATCAAACCTCTAGAACTCACACCCCCTTAAAGAGCATTTGAGATTTTATAAGTTTGCTGCCAGTAGCCATTAAAGTGTCTAAAATGGGGACACTTTTTTGAAATGGTCACAAAATCTTCTCCGCTTCGAGTTTTTAGCTGAATTGTTTTGTGCATGCCAACAAAAATACAACGATCACCTCTACCAAATTTGGGGACAAAACTCTTTCTAAAAAAGTTTTAAAAAATCTCAAACCGTAAAAAGTTTCAAAAATCATGAAAAATGGAAAACGGGTCGTCTTGCCACGAAACTTCACATGAAGGCTGAGGGGACCATTGTATGAATTTACAAGCCATAAAAATTGCATTGGCATGGCAGAAATATGAAGATGTGCTTGAACCCACCTACCACCCGTTCGATCCGCAGCTTACACATCCTACCTCTCTGGCCGGTTGAGCGCCCGCACGCTCGTTTCGTGGGTTGACTTAGGCATACGGAGTTCATCCCCAGTCTAAGCATACAAAGTTCATTCCCAGTGTATGATCGGACCGGATCGAGGGTTACGGTAGCAGGATCAACAGCATGCAGGGGGGATCGGGTCGATTCCTGGCTTGCGCATTCTACCTCTCCAACCGGCTAAGCGCCCGTACGCCCATTTCATGGGTTGGCTTAAGCATAGGGAGTTCATTCCATGTCTAAGCCCCAGTCGAACCAAGGGTTGTAGCAGTGGGACCAACAGCACGCAGAAGGGGATCGGTCCAATCCCCGGCTTGCGCATTATGCCTCTTCGACCGGCTCAGTGCCCGCACACTCATTTCGTGGGTTGACTTATGCATACGAAGTTCATTCCCTATCTAAGATCGGATCAGACCAAGGGTTACGGTAGTAGGATCGACAGCACGCAGGGGGACCGGGTCGATCCTCGACTTGTGCATTCTACCTCTCCGGTCGA
Organism: Durio zibethinus; assembly: GCF_002303985.1. The sequence continues at coordinate 33,979,319 of NW_019167826.1, read as the reverse complement.
CTAAGCGCCCGCATGCTCATTTTATGGGTTGACTTAGGCGTATAGAGCTCATCCCCAGTCTAAGCATATAGAGTTCATTCCCAGACTAAGATCAGACTGGATCGAGGGTTGCGACAGTAGGATCGACAGCACGCAGGAGGGATCGGGTCGATCCTCGGCTTGCGCATTACGCCTCTCCGACCGGTTGAGCACCCACACGCTCGTTTCGTGGGTTGGCTTAGGCATACAGAGTTCATTCCATGTCTAAGCCCCAACCAGACCGAAGGTTGTGGCAGCAGGATCGACAGCACGTAAGGGGGCCCGAGCTGATCCCCGACTTGTGCATTCTGCCTCTTCGGTCGGCTCAGCGCCCGCACGGCCATTTCTAGGGTTGGCTTAGGCATAGGGAGTTCATTCCATGTCTAAGCCCCAGTCGGACTGAGGGTTGTGGCAGTGAGACCGGTAGCACACAGAGGGAGATCAGGCCTATCCCCGACTTGCGCATTATACCTCTTCGGCCGGCTCAGCGCCCACACGCTCGTTTCATAGGTTGACTTACGCATACGAAGTTCATTCCCAGTCTAAGAATTGATCAGATTGAGGGTTGTGGCAGCAGGATCAACAGCACGTAGGGGGGACCAGGTCGATCCCCGGCTTGTGCATTCTACCTCTCCGATCGGTCGAGCGACCGCACGCTCGTTTCGTGGGTTGGCTTAGGCATACGGAGTTCATTCCATGTCTAAGCATACGGAGTTCATTCCCAGTCTAAGATTTTAAGCCACGGTGCACATGCTGGGCTCGGGCATGTGCTGGTGCGGCATTTTTTTCTCTCGGGGCACCATCGTCGGAGCATCACCGGAGCTTCACCGGAGAGCCTAACCGGTGACATTGGGGGTTTCGACGATTGGGGGGCCGGGGGTGTGCGCACATGATGTGCGATGGGTGCTGGTACTTGGCCCTTATATTGGCCCCGTATCCCTCATCAAACCTCGAGAACTCACACCCCCTTAAAGAGCATTTGAGATTTTATAGGTTTGCTGCTAGTAGCCATTAAAGTGTCTGAAATGGGGACACTTTTTTCAAATGGTCACAAAATCTTCTCCACTTCGAGTTTTTAGCTGAATTTTTTTGTGCATGCCAATGAAAATACAAGGATCACATCTACCAAATTTGGTAACAAAAATCTTTCTAAAAAAATTTTAAAAAATCCCGAACCGTAAAAAGTTTTAAAAATCGTGAAAAATAAAAAACGGGTCGTCTTGCCACGAAACTTCACTTGAAGGCTTAGGGGACCATTGTATGAATTTACAAGCCATAAAAATGGCATTGGCAGGGCAGAAATATGAAGATGTGCTTCTGTCACGAGCTCCGACGTTAGACTCAGAATCCGTGCGGCCTTAGGCTTGGAATCTCCTCCTTTGTGCCTAAGTCAGCCTAAAACACAAGCGTGCGGGCACTAGAACAATGGGAAGGGCTGATTACGGAAGTTAAAGAGAAACAGGATCAACAAGACAGAATTCTAGAAATGCTCTTGTATTCACTAGAATAGAAGTGTTTGATGGTGTACAAATGAGGGTGGAGCAGCCCTCTATTTATAGTTGAGGCTTTAGCTACAACTTAATGGCAATATCCTTAGAATAAAGGCTAAAATCATGGGATTACAATCAATCAGGATGCTAACTGCTGATTTTTAGGGTCAACCAAATCTGCCAAGATGCTCCTGCTGATCCAACCTGCTTCCAGAAGCTTCCCTTGCATGTCCAGCACCTTGGGCCCTTCTGGATGTGGTACGGGTAGCTTGTATGCCAGTTGGTCTCACAGGCTGGCCTGCAAGTCGGACGGGTGTTCTGAACTCATTTGCTAGGCTTTACGCACAGATACCTACCAGCATGCCTAGTCTGCGGGCTTTAACTTCTAGCTCGCCTGCTGCTGCACCTGATGTGCCTGGCGTGCTTGCCCAGGGCATGACATTCTCCCCCACCTGATTGCGCAATGCCGTTGTTGCATCTTCTGCATGGTACTACTTGATCTGGTCCCTGAACTACTATAAGTCATCTGCTGGTTCCCAGCTCACCTCACTGTCTGAAAGTCCCTTTCAGTGCACCAAGTACTCTTGTCTTGGCTGATAATTCTTCCATCTCACCTCTGGGTCAGCTATGATGCTGTGGACCTCCTTCTCATATGAGGCCCTTGCTCCCAATGGTGCACGCTTTGACTTTACCCATCCTGGATCTCCCACATCTTCATGGAATGGCTTGAGCATGCTCACATGGAGCACCAGGTGTACCCTCAGCTTGGGTGGCATATCCAGCTTGTAGGCAACCTTGCCTACCCTCTTGACTACTTGGAAAGGTCCCTCATACCTCTAGACTAGGCGTTTGTGCAGCCCCCTATGGCGCACAATGGGATGCAACTTCACCAACACTAAGTCTCCAACCTGGAACTGTACATCCCGCCTCTTCTGGTCTGCCCACTTCTTCAACCTCTTGGCCGCCTTGTGTAGACAAACTCTAGCCAAGTCAATTTGCTCCTACCATGCCTTGGCAAACTTGTATGCTACTGGATTTGGCCCTGTATAACCTGCAGCAATCGAATCGGGTGTTAGTGGTTGTTGCCCTGTCACAACCTCAAATGGGCTCTGGTTCGTTGCCTCGCTCCTTTGCAAGTTGTAGGAAAACTGCACAATATCTAGCAGCTTTGGCCAGTCCCTTTGTGTGGCATTCACATAGTGCCTAAGGTAGACCTCCAATAGTCCATTCACTCATTCTGTCTGCCCATCGGTCTGTGATGCATGCTGGTGGAAAAGTTCAAGTCTAACCCCAACAGCTTGAACAACTCAATCCAAAACCTACCCGTGAAATGCCTGTCCCGATCACTAACAATGGTCCTCGGCACTCCCAGTACTTAACCATGTTCTTCAGGAAAAATCGAGCTAACTCCTCAGTTGGGCACTCCTTCGTTGTTGGAATGAAAATTCCATACTTGGAAAACCTGTCCACCACTACCATGATGCTTCCAAACCCTTCTGCTTTGGGTAGACTGACTATAAAGTCCAGAGAAACACTCTCCCATGGTCGCTCTAGCACTGGCAATGGCTCCAAGAGACTGCCTGGTTTCTTAAGCTCCACCTTGTCCTGTTGGCACATAAGACAAGTCTTCCCATAGGCCTCCACATCGTCCCTCATGTGCGGCCAGTAGTACCGGTCCTCGATCAGCACCAAGGTGCGGCTCACTCCAGGGTGTCCAGCCCACCTTGCATCATGGCATTCTTGCAAAACTTCCTTGCGGAGCTTTTCGTGCTACAGCACAAATAGTCTACTGCCTCTGGTGTATAGCAAGCCATCCTACAACCAAAATCGCCTAGTCTTACCTTACTGGGTGAACTCCATCAAAGCCTTGGCTGTAGGATCATACGCAAGTCCCTCCTTGAGGCGCAGCACCAGTGACCCCTCTGGTTGGCTAATGGTAGCAAGATTAGCCTTTCTGCTCAGGGCGTCTGCCACTAGGTTCGTCCGTCTTGGCTTGTATTCCATTTGGAAATCAAATTCTACAAGAAAATCTTACCATTTCACCTGCTTGAGGGATAGCTTCTTCTGCATCTGGAAGTAGCTGGTCACCACATTGTCAGTCCTCACCATGAACCTCGACCCTAACAGGTAATGGCACCAAGTGCGCAAGCAGTGCACCACTGCAGTCATCTCCTTCTCTTGGACTATGTACCTGCATTCAGTCTCATTCAGCTTTCTACTCTCGAATGTGACTGGACGTCCCTTCTGCATCAACACGCCCACTATGGCAAAGTCTGATGCATCCGTATGTACCTTATACGACTTGGCATGGTCTGGCAAGGCCAAGAATGGCTCTTCGGTCACAGCCCGCTTCAACCTGTCAAAGGCTTCCTGGCACCCTGCACTCCACTCTTATGCTCTCCCTTTCTTGAGCAAGACGGTCAATGGCATGGCTATCTCTGAGTGACCTTTGATGAAGTGCTTGTAGTAGTTAACCAGCCCAAGGAACAATCTCAACTCAGTGACCTTGGCTGGTGGTTGCCACTCCAGGATGGCGTGTATCTTACCTTCATCCATGCGTATCCTGCCACCTTCCACTATGTGGCCAAGGAACGGGATCTCCTGCTAGGCGAATGAGCACTTCTCCCTCTTGACAAACAGCTTGTGCGCCCACAACACCTCGAACACCTATCTCAAGTGGTCTACATGCTCTCCCAAAGTCTGGCTGTAGATCACAATGTCATCCAAATAAACCACAACAAACCGATCAAGGAATGACTGAAGTACCTTGTTCATAAGGGTGCAGAATGTTGCTGGGGCATTCATGAGTCTGAAAGGCATCACCAAGAACTCATACGAACCATACCGAGTGACACATGTTGTCTTTGGCTCATCTCCCTCCATGATCTTGACTTGATAGTAGCCTGACTTCAAATCCAGCTTGGTGAACCACCTTGCGCTCCCAAGTTGATCAAACAAGTCCACAATGAGTGGGATAGGGTACTTTTCTTGATGGTCAGCTTGTTCAAAGCCCAGTAGTGTATACACAGCCGCAATGACCCATCATGCTTGTGCTAGAATAGAACCGGTGCACCATAGGGTGCCTTCGATGGCCAGCATCAACTAACTCCTTGAGCTACTTCCTTAACTCCTCCAACTCTGATGGAGACATTTGGTAAAGGGCTTTGGCTGGTGGCTTGGCCTCGGACTCCAGCTCGATCTTGTCGTCCACCTCCCTTTTAGGTGGTAGCTTGCTAAGTAGCTTTGCGGGCATCACATCACTAAAGGTCTTCAGCACCTTTAGCACCTCCAAGGGTGACTCGATCTCCTTCTCCTTGGCTCATCATATTTCAGGGCTGCCAAAAAGGTGTATTCTTGTCTGCTTACCGCCTTGGCAAATTGGATGGCTGACACCACCCGCGACCTAACTCCAGACCCACTCCTCAATGGCACTAGGCATTGGCACCGTGCGTCCAAGATGCAAACACAATCGGCAAAAGGCACAAGGAGGGCATTAATCCGAACAAGGAAATCCAACCCAATCACAAACTCATAGTCGTCAAGGGGTATTACCTCAATGGTCTCCTTGCCTTTCCAGTCTCCAAGCTGTAACTCCACTCCCCGTGCTACTCCAATGGCTGGAACCTCTTTGGAGTTCACCGTTTTAATGGTACCAGTCCCTTTCTGCACCTTTAGTCTGAGCTTTTGGGCTCCATCACTTGAAATAAAAAGATGTGAGGCACCTGTGTCCACTAGTGCGCACACCTTCTGACTCGTAACCATCAAATCCGTAAACATCAAACCCTTTGGCTTACGGCTCCCCTTAGTCTGGATAGCATTGAGCACCAATGACCCAAGCTTTGCTGCCCCTAACTCTGGCTCCTTGTCAGACTCCTTGTCTATACTAGCCAGCTTGCCTTTCTGCGGGCAATTGCGCGCTATGTGGCTCCCTCCACATAGGTAGCATGCTAGTGGCTCTCGGTCCCCCTTTGCTTTCCACTTGCCTGCTGGTGGCTTCCTCTCACCATCCTTGGTTGAACAGTCTTGGTCCCCATCCTTGGACTCCTGATCACGATCCTTCCCCTTGGACTGCTTCTTTCGATCCCTATTGTCCCTGTCGTTACCCTTGGGCTTGGAAGACTCGAACTTGTTCAGAGGCTTGAACTCTATCAAGGCCTCGACAGTTGTCATGGCTTTAGCCAAGTCATGAACTCCCCTCCTTTGTAGCTCATGCATCACCCATGGCTTCAACCCATCCATGAAAGCAAATAAGGCATCCTTCTTTCCTAGATCCGAGATCTGTAGCATCAGTTCAAAGAATTTCTAGACATACTCCCTTATGTCCCCTTACTAGCTCAGCCTGCGTAACTTTGCCTGTGCCTCATCATCAGCATACTCCGGGTAAAATTGTTCTTCGAACTCCTTTTGGAACTCTGCCCAGGTTCCAATCTTGGCACTCCCATGCCTGACATCATCACACCTGCGCCTCCACCACAATAAGGCTACATCAGTGAGATACATAGTAGCGGTGCTTACCTTTATCACCTCATCTTGCATGCCTATAGCCTGGAAGTACTGCTCCATACCCCAAAGGTAGTTGTCTACTTCCTTAGCCGCCCTAGTCCCCTTGAACTCCTTAGGCTTGGGGACATCCAATCGGGACTTGGACACTTCAGCAAACATGCCATTCCCAATGGTAGTCTTGCAAGCAACAAGCTCACCAGTAAGCTCTTCCATCCGCTGGCGCATGGCCTCCATACCATCGTGCAAGGTCAGCACTTCAGCCTCCAAGGCCTTATTTTTCTGGGTGATCACATCCATGCCTTTGTTGAGAGCAGCTTCCAGCTCACTTTGGATCTCCTCCCTCATGGAGTCTAGTGATGCAATGTGAGTCTCTACCTCCTCAAGCTTCTCCCCCATGTCGCCTATGGTCACCTCCACCTTGGCCAGCCTACCGTCCATGGTAGACCAGATATCTCTAAAACCAGCTTTCTTGCCTCTTCCACTCCCATACTCCTGGCCTCTGGTTGTTGGCTAGCAACGTCGCTTTGGGATGCCATCTCCTCAACCACGATCTAACCTGCACAACACAAACACGCAGAATCAAACTTGCTCTGATACCAACTGTCACGGGCTCTAACCTTAGACTCAGAATCCATGCGGCCTTAGGCTTGGAATCTCCTCCTTTGTGCCTAAGTCAGCCTAAAACACAAGCATGCAGGCACTAGAACAATGGAAAGGGCTGATTACACAAGTTAAAGAGAAATAGGATGAACAAGAAAGAATTCTGGAAATGCTCTTGTATTCACTGAAACAGAAGTGTTTGATGGTGTACAAATGAGGGTGAAGCAGCCCTCTATTTATAGTTGAGGCTCCAGCTACAACTTAATGGCAATATCCCTAGAATAAAGGCTAAAATCATGGGATTACAATCAATCAGGATGCTAACTCCTGATTTTCAGGGTCAACCAAATCTGCCAAGATGCTCCTGCTGATCCTACCTGCTTCTAGAAGCTTCCCTTGTGTGTCCAACACCTTGGGCCCTTCTGGATGGGGTACGAGCAGCTTGTATGCCAGGCCTTGGTCTCATGGGCTGGCCTGTAAGTCGGGCGGGCGTTCTGAACTCGTTTGCTAGGCTTTACGCGTCGATACCCAGCAGCATGCCTAGTTGTGGGCCTTAACTTCTGGCTCGCCTGCTGGTGCACCTGATGTGCCTAGCGCGCCCGCCCAAGGCATGACACTTGAACCCACCTACCACCCGTTCGATCTCCGACTCGCGTATCCTGCCTCTCAGGTTGCCTGAGCACCAGCACGCTCATTTCGTGGGTTGACTTAGGCATACGGAGTTCATCCCCAGTCTAAGCATACGGAGTTCATTCCCAGTCTAAGATCAAATCGGACCCGGGGTTGTAGTTGCGGGATCGGCAGCACGTAGGGGGGGTCAGGCCGATCCCCGACTTGTGCATTCTGCCTCTCTGACCGACTAAACGCCCACACGCTCATTTCGTTGGTTGGCTTAGGCATACGGAGTTCATTCCATGTCTAAGCCCCAACTGGACAGAGGGTTGTGGTAGCAGGACCGACAGCGAGATCAGCAGCACGTAGAGGAGGAGCGGGCTGATCCCCCAGCTTGCGCATTACGCCTCTCCGGTGGGCCTCTCCGACCGACTGAGCACCCGTACGCTTGTTTCATGGGTTGACTTAGGCATACGGAGTTCATCCCCAGTCTAAGATCAGACTGGACCGTAGGTTAAGACAGCAGGATCGGTAGCACGCAGGGGGGATCAGACCGATCCTCAGCTTGCGCATTCTGCCTCTCCGACTAGCTGAGCGCCCGCATGGCCGTTTCGTGGCTTGGCTTAGGCATACGGAGTTCATTCCATGTCTAAGCCCCAGCTGGATCGAGGGTTGTGGCAGCAGGACCGGCAGCACGCAGAGGGGGATCGGATTGATCCTCGGCTTGCACATTCTAACTCTTCGGCCGACTGAGCACCCGCACGCTCATTTCATGGGTTGGCTTAGGCATACGGAGTTCATTCCATGTCTAAGCATGCAGAGTTCATTCTCAGTCTAAGATTTTGAGCCACGGTGCACATGCTGGGCTCGAGCATGTGCTGGTGTCGTATTTTTTTTGCCTGGGGCACCATCATCGGAGCATCACCGGAGCATCATTAGAGAGCCTAACCGACGGCATTTGGGGTTCCGACGATTGGGGGCCGGGGGGGTACGCACATGATGTGTGATGGGTGCTGGTACTTGGCCCTTATATTGGCCCCCTATCCCTCATCAAACCTCAAGAACTCACACCCCCTTAAAGAGCAATTGAGATTTTATAGGTTTACTGCCAGTAGCTATTAAAGTGTCTGAAATGGGGACGCTTTTTCAAAGGGCCACAAAATCTTCTCCACTTCCAGTTTTTAGCTAAATTTTTTTGTACATGCCAACAAAAATAAAAGGATCACAGCTACCAAAATTGGGGACAAAACCCTTTCTAAAAAAATTTCAAAAAATCCCGAACCACAAAAAGTTTCAAAAATTGTGAAAAATAGAAAATGGGTCGTCTTGCCACAAAACCTCACATGAAGGCTTAGGGGGCCATTGTATGAATTTACAAGCCATAAAAATGGCATTGGCAGGGCAGGAATATGAAGATGTGCTTGAACCCAACTACCACCCGTTCGATCCCCGGCTTACGCATCCTGTCGCTCTGGTCGGCTGAGCGCCCGCAAGCTCATTTCGTGGGTTGACTTAGGCATAAGGAGTTCATCCCCAGTCTAAGATACAAAGTTCATTCCTAGTCTAAGATCGGACCAGACCGAGGGTTGTGGTAGTAGGATCGACGGCACGCAGGGGGGACCGAGCCGATCCTCGGCTTGCGCATTCTACCTGTCTGGCCGATTGAGCGCCCGCACGCCCATTTCGTGGGTTGGCTTAGGCATAGGGAGTTCATTTCATGTCTAAGCCCTAGCTGGACCGAGGGTTGTGGTAGCGGGATCGATAGCACGCAGAGGGGGATCGGGCCGATGCCCGACTTGTGCATTATGCCTCTCCGGCCGGCTCAGCACCCGCACACTCGTTTCATGGTTTGGCTCAGGCATACGAAGTTCATTCCATGTCTAAGCCCAGTCAGACCAAGGGTTGTGGCAGCAGGACCGACAGCGGGATCGGCAGCACGTAAAGGGGGATCAAACTGATCCCCGACTGCGCATTATGCCTCTCCGGACGGCCTCTCCGATCAACTGAGCACCCGTACACTCGTTTCATGGGTTGACTTAGGCATATAGAGTTCATCCCCAATCTAAGCATACGGAGTTCATTCCAGTCTAAGATCGGATCAGACCGAGGGTGGCGACAGCAGGATCGATAGTACGCAGAGGGGACTAGGCCGATCCCCGACTTATGCATTCTGCCTCTCCGGCCGACTGAGCGCCCGCACGCCTGTTTCATGGGTTGGCTTAGGCATAGGCAGTTCATTCCATGTCTAAGCCCCAGCTGGACTGAGGGTTGTGGCAACAGGATCGACAGCACACAGAGGGGGATCGGGCTGATCCTTGACTTGCGCATTATGCGTCTTCGACTGGCTCAGTGCCCGTACGCTCGTTTCATGGGTTGACTTATGCATATGAAGTTCATTCCCAGTGTAAGATCAGACCGGACCAAGGGTTGCAATAGCAGGATCGACAGTATACAGGGGGGATCGGGTCGATCCTCAGTTGCGCATTCTACCTCTCCAGCCGACTGAGCGCCCGCACGCTCGTTTCATGGGTTGGCATAGGCATACGGAGTTCATTCCATGTCTAAGCATACGAAGTTCATTCCCAGTCTAGGATTTTGAGCCATGGTGTACATGCTGGACTCGAACATGTGCTGTTGCCACATTTTTTTCACCCGGGGCACCATCGTTGGAGCATCGTCGGAGAGCCTAACTGGCGGTATTGGGGGTTCTGGCGATTGGGGGGGCTAGGGGGTGTGCGCACATGATGTGCGATGGGTGCTGGTACTTGGCCCTTATATTGGGCCCCTATCCCTCATCAGACCTCGAGAACTCACACCCCCTTAAAGAGCATTTGAGATTTTATTGGTTTGCTGTCAGTAGCCATTAAAGTGTCTAAAATAGGGACACTTTTTTCAAAGGGTAACAAAATCTTCTCCACTTTGAGTTTTTAGCTGAATTTTTTTTGTGCATGCCAACAAAAATACCAGGATCCACCTCTACCAAATTTGGGGACAAAACTCTTCTAAAAAAAGTTTAAAAAATCCCGACCGTAAAAAGTTTAAAAATCATGAAAAAAATAAAACGGGTCGTCTTGCCACGAAACTTCACATGAAGGCTTAGGGGACCATTGTATGAATTTACAAGCCATAAAAATGGCATTGGCATGGCACAAATATGAAGATGTGCTTGAACCCGGCTTGCGCATCCTGCCTCTCTGGTCGACTGAGTGCCCGCACGCTCGTTTCATGGGTTGACTTAGGCCATACGGAGTTCATCCCAACTAAAGCATACGGAGTTCATTCCCAGTCTAAGATCAAACCAGACCGAGGGTTGTGACAGCAAGAATCAGCAGCACGTAAGGGGGATCGGATCGATCCCTGGCTTACGTATTTTACCTCTTCGGTCGACTGAAAGTCCGCACGCCCGTTTCGTGGGTTGGCTTAGGCATAGGGAATTCATTCCATGTCTAAGCCCCAGTTGGACCGACGGTTGTGGCAGCGGGACTGACAGCATGCAGAGGGGGCCTGAGCTAATCCTCGGCTTGTGCATTATGCCTCTTCGATCGGCTCAGTGCCCGCACGCTCATTTCATGGGTTGACTGAGGCATACAAAGTTCATTCCCAATCTAAGATCGGACCGGACCGAGGGTTGTGGCAACAGGATCGACAGCACGCAGAGGGGACCGACTGAGCGCCCGCACGCTTGTTTCATGGGTTGGCTTAGGCAAACGAAGTTCATTCCATGTCTAAGCATATGGAGTTCATTCCCAGTCTAAGATAGGACCGGACCGAGGGTTGCGGTAGCAAGACCAGTAGTAGGATCGACAGCTCACAAGGGGGGATCGGGCCGATCCATGGCTTACGCATTCTACCTCTCCGGTCGGCTGAGCACCCACACTCGCGTTTCATGGGTTGGCTTAGGCATACAGAGTTCATTCCATGTCTAAGCATACGGAGTTCATTCCCAGTCTAAGATTGAATCGGACCGAAGGTTGCGACAGTAGGATCGGTAGCACGCAAGGGGGGACCGGGTCGATCCTCGGCTTGTGCATTCTGCCTCTCCGACCGACTGAGCATCTGCATGCTCGTTTCGTGGGTTGGCTTAGGCATACGGAGTTCATTCCATGTCTAAGCCCCAGTCAGACCGAGGGTTGTGGCAGTAGGACCGATAGCGGGATGGACAGCATACAGAGAGGGACCGGGTTGATCCTCGACTTGTGCATTATGCCTCTCCGGTTGGCCTCTCCGATCGACTGAGCGCCCGCACACTCGTTTCGTGGGTTGACTTAGACACACGGAGTTCATCCCCAGTCTAAGCATACGGAGTTCATTCCCAGTCTAAGATCGAACCGGACCGAAGGTTACGGCAACAGGATCGATAGCACGCAGGGGGATCGGGCCGATCCCCGGCTTGCGCATTCTACTTCTCCGGCCGACTGAGCGCCCGCACATCCGTTTCATGGGTTGGCTTTGGCATAGGGAGTTCATTCCATGTCTAAGCCCCAGCCAGACCAAGGGTTGTGGCAGCGGGACCGACAGCACGCAGAGGGGGACCGGGCCGATCCCTGACTTGCGCATTCTGCCACTCCGGTCGGCTGAGTGCCGGCACGCTCATTTCATGGGTTGGCTTAGGCATACGAAGTTCATTCCATGTCTAAGCATATGGAGTTTATTCCCAGTCTAAGATTTTGAGCCACGGTTGGTGCCACATTTTTTTCGCCCAGGGCACCATCGTCGGAGCATCGTCGGAGAGCCAAATCGGTGGCATTGGGGGTTCCGACGATTGAGGGGTCGGGGGTGTATGTACATGATGTGCGATGGGTGCTGGTACTTGGCCCTTATATTGGCCCCCTATCCCTCATCAAACCTCGAGAACTTACACCCCCTTAAATAGCATTTGAGATTTTATAGGTTTGCTACCAGTAGCCACTAAAGTGTCTGGAATGGGGACACTTTTTTCAAACAGTCACAAAATCTTCTCCACTTTGAGTTTTTAGCTGAATGTTTTTGTGCATGCCAACAAAAATACAAGGATCACCTCTACCAAATTTGGGGACAAAACTCTTTGTAAAAAAATTTTAAATAATTTCGAACCATAAAAAGTTTCAAAAATCGTGAAAAATAGAAAACAGGTCGTCTTGCCACGAAACTTCACATGAAGGCTTAGGGGACCATTGTATGAATTTACAAGCCATAAAAATGGCATTGGCATGGCAGAAATATGAAGATGTGCTTGAACCCACCTACCACCCGTTCGATCCCCGGCTTGCGCATCCTACCTCTCTGGTCGGCTGAGCGCCCGCACACTCGTTTCATGGGTTGACTTAGGCATACGGAGTTCATCCCCAGTCTAAGCATACAGAGTTCATTCCCAGTCTAAGATCAAACCGGACCGAGGGTTGCGGCAGCAGGATCGGCAGCACGCAGGGGGGACCGAGCGATCCCCGGCTTGTGTATTCTGCCTCTCCGGCCAGCAGAGCGCTCGCACGCATGTTTCATGGGTTGGCTTAGGCATAGGGAGTTCATTCCATGTCTAAGTGTCACACCCTGGGCAGGCGCGCTAGGCACATTAGGCGCACCAACGGGCGAGCCAGAGGTTAAGGCCCGCAGACCAGGCATGCTGGTGGGTATCTGCGTGAGAAGCCTAGCAAACGAGTTCAGAACGCCCGCCCAACTTGTAGGCCAGCCCGTGAGACCAAGGACTGGCATACAAGCTGCCCGCACCACATCCAGAAGGGCCCAAGCTGCTGGACATGCAAGGGAAGCTTCTGGAAGCAGGCAGGATCAACAAGAGCATCCTGGCAAATTTGGTTGACCCTGAAAATCAGGAGTTAGCATCTTGATTGATTGTAATCTATATAATCCCTTGATTTTAGCCTTTATTCTAGGGATATTGCCATTAAGTGTAGCTGGAGCCTCAACTATAAATAGAGGGTTGCTCCACCCTCATTTGTACACCATCAAACACTTCTGTTTCAGTGAATACAAGAACATTTCTAGAATTCTATCTTCTTATCCTGTTTCTCTTTAACTTGCGTAATCAGCCCTTCCTTTTGTTCTAGTGCCCGCACGCTTGTGTTTTAGGCTGACTTAGGCATAAAAGAGGTGATTCCAAGCCTAAGGCTGAACAGTTTCTGAGTCTAAGGTTAAAGCCCGTGACAGTTGGTATCAGACCAAGTTCGATTCTGTGTGTTTGTGTTGTGCAGGTTAGATCATGATTGAAGAGATGGCATCCCAAAGCGACGTTGCTAGCCAACAACCAGAGGCCCAAGAGCATGGGTGTGGAAGAGGCAAAAAAGCCAGTTCTAGAGATATCTGGTCTACCATGGATGGTAGGCTAGCCAAGGTGGAGGTGACCGTGGGTGACATGGGGGAGAAGCTTGAAGAGGTAGAGACTCACATTGCATCGCTAGACTCCGTGGGGGAGGAGATCCAAAGTGATCTGGAAGCTGCTCTCAACAAAGGCATGGACGTGATCACCCAGAAGAATAAGGCCTCGGAGGTTGAAGTGCTGACCTTGCGCGATGGCATGGAGGCCATGCGCCAGTGGATGGAAGAGCTTACCAATGAGCTCGTTTGTTTGCCGGAGTGTCCAAATCCAGATTGGATGTCCCCAAGTCTAAGGAGTTCAAGGGGACTAGGGTGGCTAAGGAAGTAGACAACTACCTTTGGGGTATTGAGCAGTATTCCCAGGCCATGGGCATGCAAGACGAGGCGATAAAGGTAAGCACCGTTGCTATGTATCTCACCGATGTAGCCTTATTGTGGTGGAGGCGCAAGTATGATGATGTCAGGCGTGGGAGCGCCAAGATTGGAACCTGGGCAAAGTTCCAAAAGGAGTTTAGAGAACAATTTTACCCGAAGTATGCCAATGATGAGGCACGGGCAAAGTTACACCGACTTAGCCAGCAAGGGGACATAAGGGAGTATGTCCAGAAATTCTCTGAACTAATGCTACAGATCTCGAATCTAGGTGAGAAGGATGCCTTATTTGCTTTCATGGATGGGCTGAAGCCGTGGGTGAAGCATGAGCTATAACAGAGAGGAGTTCATGACTTGGCTAAAGCCATGACTACTGTCGAGGCCTTGATAGAGTTCAAGCCTCTGAACAAGTTCGAGTCTACCAAGCCCAAGGGTAAGGGCCGGGATGATAGGGATCGAAAGAAGCAGTCCAAAGGGAAGGATCATGATCGGGAGTCCAAGGATGGGGATCGAGACCGTTCAACCAAGGATGGCGAGAGGAAGCCACCAGCAGGCAAGTGGAAAGCAAAGGGGGATCGAGAGCCACTAGCATGCTACCATGTGGAGGGAGCCACATAGCGCGCAATTACCCGTAGAAGGGCAAGCTGGCTGTTGTAGACAAAGAATCTGATCAGGAGCTAGAGTCAGGGGCAGCAAATCTTAGGTCGTTAGTGCTCAATGCTGTCCAGAGTAAGGGGAGCCGCAAGCCAAAGGGCTTGATGTTTGCAGATCTAATTGTTAGAAGGTGAGCGCACTGGTGGACACAGGTGCCTCACATCTTTTTATTTTAGGTGATGGAGCCCGAAAGCTCAGACTAAAGGTGCAGAAAGGGACTGGTACCATTAAAACGATGAACTCCAAGGAAGTTCCATCCATTGGAGTAACGCGGGGAGTGGAGTTGTAGCTTGGAGACTGGAAAGGCAAGAAGACCATAGAGGTAATACCCCTTGACGACTATGAGTTTGTGATTGGGTTGGATTTCCTTGTTCAGATTAATGCCCTCATTGTGCCTTGTGCCGATTGTGTTTGCATCTTGGATGCACAGTGCCAATGCCTAGTGCCATTGAGGAGAGGGTCTGGAGTTGGGTCGTGGGTGGTGTCAGCCATCCAATTTGCCAAGGCGGTAAGCAGACAAGAAGACACCTTCTTGGCAACCCTGAAATATGATGAGCTAAGGGAGAAAGAGATCGAGTCACCCTTAGAGGTGCTAAAGGTGCTGAAGACCTTTAGTGATGTGATGCCCGCAAAGCTGCCTAGCAAGCTACCACCTAAGACGGAGGTGGACCACAAGATCGAGCTAGTGTCCGAGGCCAAGCTACCAGCTAGAGCCCCTTACCGAATGTCTCCACTAGAGTTGGAGGAGTTAAGGAAGCAGCTCAAAGAGTTAGTTAATGCTGGCTTTATCAGGCCATCGAAGGCACCCTATGGTGCACCGGTTCTATTCCAGCGTAAGCATGATGGGTCGTTGCGACTGTGCATAGACTATCGGGCCTGATCCCCCCTGCATGCTGTCGATCCTACTGCCACAACCCTCGGTCCGATCTGATCTTAGACTGGGAATGAACTCCATATGCTTAGACTGGGGATGAACTCCGTATGCCTAAGTCAACCTATGAAACAAGCGTACGGGCGCTCAGTCGGCCAGAAAGGCCGACCAGAGAGGCATAATGTGCAAGCTGGGGATCAGCCCGATCCCCCTCTACGTGCTGCCGATCTCGCTGCCAGTCTTGTAGCCACAACCCTCAGTCCGGTTGGGGCTTAGACATGGAATGAACTCCCTATGCCTAAGCCAACCCATGAAACGAGTGTGCGGGCGCTCAGTCGGCCAGAGAGGTAGAATGCACAAGCCAGGGATCAGCACGGCCCCCCCTGCGTGCTGTCGATCCTACTACCACAACCCTTGGTCCGATCCGATCTTAGACTGGGAATAAACTCCGTATGCTTAGACTAGGGATGAACTCCATATGCCTAAGTCAACCCACGAAATGAGCGTGGGGGCGCTCAGCCGACCAGAGAGGCAGGATACGTAAGCTGGGGATTGAACGGGTGGTAGGTGGGTTAAAGTGTCACGCCCTAGGTGGGCGCCCCAGGCACATCAGGCACACCAGCAGGTGAGCCAGAAGTTAAGGCCCGTAGACCAGGTGTGCTGGCGGGTATCTACGCGCAAAGCCTATCAAACGAGTTTAGAATGCCCGCCCGACTTGCAAGCCAGCCCGTGAGACCAAGGCCTGGCATACAAGCTGTGTGCACCACATCCAGAAGGGCCCAAGGAGTTGGACACGCAAGGAAAGCTTCTAGAAGCAGGCAGGATCAACAGGAGCATCCTGGAAGATTTGGTTGACACTGAAAATCAGGAGTTAGCATCCTGATTGATTGTAATCCCATGATTTTAGCCTTTATTCTAGGGATATTGCCATTAAGTTGTAGCTAGAGCCTCAACTATAAATAGAGGGCTGCTCCACCCTCATTTGTACACCATCAAACACTTCTATTTCAGTGAATACAAGAGCATTTCCAAAATTCTGTCTTGTTCATCCTGTTTCTCTTTAACTTGCGTAATTAGCCCTTCCCATTGTTCTAGCGCCCGCACAATTGTGTTTTAAGCTTACTTAGGCACAAAGGAGGAGATTCCAAGCCTAAGGCCACACGAATTCTGAGTCTAAGGTCAGAGCCCGTGACAATTGGTATCAGAGCAAGTTTGATTCTGCGTGTTTGTGTTGTGCAGGTTAGATCGTGGTTGAGGAGATGGCATCCCAAAGCAATGTTGCTAGCCAACAACTAGAGGCCCAGGAGCATGGGCGTGGAAGAGGCAAGAAAGCCAGTTCTAGAGATACCTGGTCTACCATGGATGGTAGGCTGGCCAAGGTGGAGGTGACCATGGGCGACATGGGGGAGAAGCTTGAGGAGGTAGAGACTCACATTGCATCGCTAGACTCCATGGGGGAGGAGATCCAAAGTGAGCTGGAAGCTGCTCTCAACAAAGGCATGGACATGATCACCCAGAAGAATAAGGCCTTGGAGGCTGAAGTGCTGACCTTGCATGACGGCATGGAGGCCATGCGCCAGTGGATGGAAGAGCTTACCGGTGAGCTTGTTGCTTGCAAGACTGCCATTGGGAATGGCATGTTTGCTGCAGTGTCCAAGTCCAGATTGGATGTCCCCAAGCCTAAGGAGTTCAAGGGGACTAGGGCGGCTAAGGAAGTAGACAACTACCTTTGGGGTATGGAGCAGTACTTCCAGGCCATGGGAATGCAAGACGAGGCGATAAAGGTAAGCACCGCTGCTATGTATCTCACAGATGTAGCCTTATTGTGGTAGAGGCGCAGGTGTGATGATGTCAGGCATGGGAACGCCAAGATTGGAACCTGGGCAGAGTTCTAAAATGAGTTCAGAGAACAATTTTACTCGAAGTATGCCGATGATGAGGCATGGGCAAAGTTACGTAGGCTGAGCCAGCAAGGGGACATAAGGGAGTATGTCCAGAAATTCTCTGAACTAATGCTATAGATCTCGGATCTAGGCGAGAAAGATGCCTTATTTGCTTTCATGGATAGGCTGAAGCCATGGGTGAAGCATGAGCTACAAAGGAGGGGAGTTCATGACTTGGCTAAAGCCATGACTACTATCGAGGCCTTGATAGAGTTCAAGCCTCTGAACAAGTTCGAGTCTTTCAAGCCCAAAGGTAAGGGCAGGGACGATAGGGATTGGAAGAAGCAGTCCAAGGGGAAGGATCATGATCGGGAGTCCAAGGATGGGGATCGAGACCGTTCAACCAAGGATGGCGAGAGGAAGCCACCAGCAGGCAAGTGGAAAGCAAAGGGGGATCGAGAGCCACTAGCATGCTACCTATGTGGAAGGAGCCACATAGCGCACAATTACCCGCAGAAGGGCAAGCTGGCTGCTGTAGACAAGGAGTCTAACGAGGAGCTAGAGTTAGGGGCAGCAAAGCTTGGGTCATTGGTGCTCAATGCTGTCCAGAGTAAGGGGAGCCGCAAGCCAAAGGGCTTGATGTTTACAGATCTAATGGTTGTAGGTTAGAAGGTGAGTGCACTGGTGGACACAAGTACCTCACATCTTTTTATTTCAGGTGATGGAGCCTGAAAGCTCGGACTAATGGTGCAAAAAGGGACTGGTACCATTAAAACGGTGAACTCCAAGGAAGTTCCAGCCATTGGAGTAACGCGGGGAGTGGAGTTGCAGCTTGGAGACTGGAAAGGCAAGGAGACCATAGAGGTAATACCCCTTGACGACTATGAGTTTGTGATTGGGTTGGATTTACTTGTTCAGATTAACGCCTTCCTTATGCCTTTTGCCGATTTTGTTTGCATCTTGGATGCATGGTGCCAATGCCTAGTGCCATTGAGGAAAGGGTCTGGAGTTGGGTCGCGGGTGGTGTCAGCCATCCAATTTGCCAAGGCTGTAAGCAGACAAGAAGACACCTTCTTGGTAACCCTGAAATATGATGAGCCAAGAGAGAAGGAGATCGAGTCACCCTTGGAGGTGCTAAAGGTGCTAAAGACCTTTAGTGATGTGATGCCCGCAAAGCTGCCTAACAAGCTACCACCTAAGAGGGAGGTGGACCACAAGATCGAGCTGGTGTCCGAGGCCAAGCCGTCAGCTAGAGCCCCTTACCGAATGTCTCCACCAGAGTTGGAGGAGTTAAGGAAGCAGCTCAAAGAGTTAGTTGATGCTGGCTTCATCAGGCCATCGAAGGCACCCTATGGTGCACTAATTCTATTCCAGCACAAGCATAATGGGTCATTGCAGCTGTGCATAGACTACCGGGCTTTGAACAAGCTGACCATCAAGAACAAGTACCCTATCCCACTCATTGCGGACTTGTTCGATCAACTTGGGAGCACAAGGTGGTTCACCAAGCTGGATTTGAGGTCAGGGTACTATCAAGTCAAGATCGTAGAGGGAAATGAGCCAAAGATAGCATGTGTCACTCGGTATGGTTCGTATGAGTTCTTGGTGATGCCTTTCGGACTTACGAATGCCCCAGCAACATTCTGCACCCTTATGAATAAGGTACTTCAGTCATTCCTTGATCAGTTTGTTGTGGTTTATTTAGATGACATTGTGATCTACAGCCAGACTTTGGGAGAGCATGTAGACCACTTGAGATAGGTGTTCAAGGTGTTGCAAGCACACAAGCTGTTTGTCAAGAGGGAGAAGTGCTCATTCACCCAACAGGAGATCTCATTCCTTGGCCACATAGTGGGAGGTGGCAGGATACGCATGGATGAAGGCAAGATACACGCCATCCTGGATGAAGGCAAGAAACCAGGCGGTCTTTTAGAGCCATTGCTAGTGCTAGAGTGACCATGGGAGAGTGTTTCTTTGGACTTTATAATCGGTCTACCCAAAGCAGAAGGGTTTGGAAGCATCATGGTAGTGGTGGATAGGTTTTCCAAGTATGGAATCTTCATTCCAGCAACCAAGGAGTGCCCAGTCGAGGAGGTAGCTTGATTGTTCCTGAAAAACATGGTTAAGTATTGGGGAGTGTCGAGGACCATTATTAGTGATCAGGATAGGCGTTTCACGGGTAGGTTCTGGACTGAGTTGTTCAAGCTGTTGGGGTCAGACTTGAACTTTTCCACCAGCATGCATCTACAAACCGATGGGCAGACAGAGTGAGTAAATGGACTATTGGAGGTCTACCTCAAGCACTATGTGAGTGCCACACAAAGGGACTGGCCAAAGCTGCTAGATATTGCACAGTTTTCCTACAACTTGCAAAGGAGCGAGGCAACGAACAAGAGCCCATTTGAGGTTGTGACAGGGCAATAACCACTAACACTCGGTTTGATTGCTACAGGTTATACAGGGCCAAATCTAGCAGTATACAAGTTTGCCAAGGCATGGCAGGAGCAAACTAACTTGGCCAGAGTTTGTCTACACAAGGCGGCTAAGAGGTCAAAGAAGTGGGCAGACCAGAATAGGTGGGACGTGCAGTTCCAGGTTGGAGACTTGGTGTTGGTGAAGCTACATCCCATTGTGCACCACAAGGGGCTATACAAAAGCCTAGTCTGGAGGTATAAAGGACCTTTTCGAGTAGTCAAGAGGGTAGGCAAGGTTGCCTACAAGCTGGATATGCCACCCAAGCTGAGGGTACACTCGCTGTTCCATGTGAGCATGCTTAAGCCGTTCTATGAGGATGAGAGAGATCCAGGATGGGTAGAGTCAAAGCGTGCACCATTGGGAGCAAGGGCCTCATATGAGAAGGAGGTTGTGACAGGGCAATAACCACTAACACCCGGTTTGATTGCTACAGGTTATACAGGGCCAAATCTAGCAGCATACAAGTTTGCCAAGGCATGGCAGGAGCAAACTAACTTGGCCAGAGTTTGTCTACACAAGGCGGCCAAGAGGTCAAAGAAGTGGGCAGACCAGAATAGGTGGGACGTGCAGTTCCAGGTTGGAGACTTGGTGTTGGTGAAGCTACATCCCATTGTGCACCACAAGGGGCTATACAAAAGCCTAGTCTGGAGGTATAAAGGACCTTTTCGAGTAGTCAAGAGGGTAGGCAAGGTTGCCTACAAGCTGGATATGCCACCCAAGCTGAGGGTACACTCGCTGTTCCATGTGAGCATGCTTAAGCCGTTCTATGAGGATGAGAGAGATCCAGGATGGGTAGAGTCAAAGCGTGCACCATTGGGAGCAAGGGCCTCATATGAGAAGGAGGTCCATAGCATCATAGCTGATCGGGAAGTGAGACGAAAGAACTATCAACCAAGACAAGAGTACTTGGTGCACTGGAAGGGACTTCCAGACAGTGAGGCGAGCTGGGAACCAGCAAATGACTTATGGCAGTTCAGGGACCAGATCAGGCAGTACCATGCAGAAGATGCAACGAGGGCATTACGTAATCAGGTGGGGGAGAATGTCACACCTTGGGCGGGCGCGCCAGGCACATCAGGTGCACCAGCAGATGAGCCAGAGGTTAAGGCCCGTAGACCAGGCGTGCTGGCGGGTATCTGCACACAAAGCCTAGCAAACGAGTTCAGAACGCCCGCCCAACTTGCAGGCCAGCCCGTGAGACCAAGGCTTGGCATACAAGCTGCCCGCACCACATCCAGAAGGTCCCAAGGTGCTGGACACACAAGGGAACTTCTGGAAGCAGGCAGGATCAGCATGAGAATCCTGGCATATTTGGTTGACCCTGAAAATCAGGAGTTAGCATCCTGATTGATTGTAATCTGTATAATCCCTTGATTTTAGCCTTTATTCTAGGGATATTGCCATTAAGTGTAGCTGGAGCCTTAACTATAAATAGAGGGCTGCTCCACCCTCATTTGCACACTATCAAACACTTATGTTTTAGTGAATACAAGAGCATTTCTAGAATTCTATCTTCTTATCCTGTTTCTCTTTAACTTGTGTAATCAGCCCTTCCCATTGTTCTAGTGCTCGCACGCTTGTGTTTTAGGCTGACTTAGGCATAAAGAAGGAGATTCCAAGCCTAAGGCCGCATAGTTTCTGAATCTAAGGTTTGAGTTTTTAGCTGAATTTTTTTATGCATGCCAAAAAAAATACAAGGATCACCTCTACCAAATTTAGGGATAAAACTCTTTCAAAAAAAATTTTAAAAAATCTCGAACCGCAAAAAGTTTCAAAAATCATGAAAAATAGAAAATGGGTCATCTTGCCACGAAACTTCACATGAAGGCTTGGGGGACCATTGTATGAATTTACAAGCCATAAAAATTGCATTGGCATGGTAAAAATATGAAGATGTGCTTGAACCCACCTACCACCCGTTCGATCCTCGACTTGTGCATCCTGCCTCTCTAGTCAGCTGAGCGCTCGCACGCTCGTTTTGTGGATTGACTTAGGCATACGGAGTTCATCCCCAGTCTAAGCATACAGAGTTCATTCCTAGTCTAAGATCGAACCAGACCGAGGGTTACGGCAGTAGGATCAATAGCATGCACGAGGGATCGGGCCGATACCCGGCTTAGCATTTTGCCTTTCCAGCCAGTTGAACACCCGCATGCCCGTTTCGTGGGTTGGCTTAGGCATAGGGAGTTCATTCCATGTCTAAGCCCCAGCTAGACCGAGGGTTGTGGCAGCGGGAGCGACAGCACGCACAGGGGGAATGGGGCGATCCCCGGCTTGCACATTATGCCTTTCCAGCCGGCTCAGCACCCGCACACTCATTTCTTGGGTTGGCTTAGGCATACGGAGTTCATTCCATGTCTAAGCCCCAACTGTACTGAGGGTTATGGCAATAGGACTGATAGCGGGATCAGCAGCACGCAGTGGGGGACCAGGCTGATCCCCGACTTATGCATTATGCCTTTCTGACTGGCCTCTCCGATCGACTGAGTGCCCTACGCTCGTTTTGTGGTTGACTTAGGCATACGAAGTTCATCCCCAATCTAAGCATATGAAGTTTATTCCCAGTCTAAGATCAGATCGGATTGAGGGATATGGCAGCAGGATCGGTAGCACTCAAGGGGGATCGAGCCAATCCCTGACTTATGTATTCTACCTCACCGATCGGCTGAGTGCCCACATGCCCGTTTCATGGGTTAGCTTAGGCATAGGGAGTTCATTCCATTTCTAAGCCCCAGTCGGACCAAAGGTAGTGGCGACGGGACCGACAGCATGCAGAGTGAAACCAGGCTAATCCCCAGCTTGGGCATTATGCCTCTTCGATCGGCTCAGTGCCTGCACGCTCATTTTGTGGGTTGACTTATGCATACGGAGTTCATTCCCAGTGTAAGATCATACCGGACTGAGGGTTGCGATAGCAAGATCGACAGCAATCAGGGGGGATCGGGTCGATCCCCAGCTTGTGCATTATGCCTCTTCGGCTGGCTCAACGCCCGCACGCTCGTTTCGTGGGTTGACTTATGCATACGGAGTTCATTCCCAATGTAAGATCGGTCCAGACTGAGGGTTATGGTAGTAGGATCAACAGCACGTAGGGGGGGACTGGGTCGATCCCCGGCTTACGCATTCTACCTCTCCGGCTAGCTGAGCGCCTGCACGTTCGTTTCATGGGTTGGCTTAGGCATACGGAGTTCATTCAATGTCTAAGCATACGGAGTTCATTCCCAGTATAAGATTTTGAGCCACGATGCACATGCTGGGCTCGGGCATGTGCTGGTGTCGCATTTTTTTCGCCCGAGGCACCATCGTCGGAGCATCGCCGGAGAGCCTAACCGACGACAATGGGGGTTCGGTGATTGGGGGGCCGGGGGGTGTGCACACATAATGTGTGATGGGTGCTGGTACTTGGCCCTTATATTGGCCCCCTATCCCTCATCAAACCTTTGCGAACTCACGCCCCCTTAAAGAGCATTTGAGATTTTATAGGTTTGCTGCCAGTAGCCATTAAAGTGTCTAAAATGGGGATACTTTTTTCAAGAAGTCACACTTCGAGTTTTTAGCTGAATTTTTTTGTGCATGCCAAAAAAAATACAAGGATCACTTCTACCAAATTTGGAGACAAAACTCTTTCTAAAAAAATTTTAAAAAATCCTGAACCGCAAAAAGTTTCAAAAATCATGAAAAATAAAAAACAGGTCGTCTTGCCACGAAACTTCACATGAAGGCTTAGGGGACCATTGTATGAATTTACAAGCCATAAAAATGGCATTGGCATGGCAGAAATATGAAGATGTGCTTGAACCCACCTACCACCCGTTCGATCCCCAGCTTACGCATCTTGCCTCTCTGGTTGGCTGAACGCCCGCACGCTAGTTTCGTGGGTTGACTTAGGCATACGAAATTCATCCCCAGTCTAAGCATACAGAGTTCATTCCTAGTCTAAGATTGAACCGGACCGTGGGTTGCGGCAGCAAGATCGACAGCATGCAGAGGGGATTGGGTCGATCCTCGGCTTATGCATTCTGCCTCTTTGGTCTGCTGAGTGCCATACGCTCGTTTCGTGGGTTGGCTTAGGCATACGGAGTTCATTCCATGTCTAAGCATATGGAGTTCATCCCCAGTCTAAGATTGGAACAGACAAAAAGTTGCGATAGTAGGATCGACAGCACGCCGGGGGGGACCAGGTCGATCCCCAGCTTGCGCATTCTGCCTCTCCGGCCGGCTGAGCACCCGCACACCCATTTCGTGGGTTGGTTTAGGCATAGGGAGTTCATTCAATGTCTAAGCCCCAGCCAGATCGAGGTTTGTGGCAGCGGGACCGGCAGCATGCAGAGGGGGATCGGGCCGATCCTCGACTTGGGTATTATGCCTCTTCGGCTGACTCAATGCCCGCACGCTCGTTTCTTGGGTTGACTTATGCATGCGGAGTTCATTCTCAGTGTAAGATCAGACCAGATCGAGGTTGAGCCAGTAGGATCGATAGCACGTAGGGGGGAACGGTTCGATCCTTGGCTTGCACATTCTGCCTCTCTGATCGGCTGAGCACCTGCATGCTCGTTTCATGGGTTGGCTTAGGCATACGGAGTTCATTCCATGTCTAAGCATACGGAGTTCATTCCCAGTCTAAAATATTAAGCCACGGTGCATATGCTCTTCTCGGGCATGTGCTGGTGTCGCATTTTTTTCGCCCGGGGCACCATCGTCGGAGCATCGTCAGAGCATCACCGGAGAGCCTAACCAGCGGCATTGGGGGTTCTGACGATTGGGGGGGCCGGGGGTGTGCACACATGATGTACGATGGGTGCTGGTACTTGGCCCTTATATTGGCCCCCTATCCCTCATCAAACCTCGAGAACTCATACCCTCGTAAAGAGCATTTGAGATTTTATAGGTTTACTGCCAGTAGCCATTAAAGTGTCTGAAATAGGGACACTTTTTTCAAACGGTCACAAAATCTTCTCCACTTTGAGTTTTTAGCTAAAGTTTTTTGTGCACACCAACAAAAATACAAGGATCATCTCTACCAAATTTGGGGACAAAACTCTTTCTAAAAAAATTTTAAAAAAACCTGAACCGTAAAAAGTTTCGAAAATCATGAAAAATAGAAAACGGGTCAACTTGCCATGAAACTTCACATGAAGGCCTAGGGGACCATTGTTTGAATTTACAAGCCATAAAAATGGCATTGGCATGGCAGAAATATGAAAATGTGCTTGAACCCACCTACCACCCGTTCGATTTCTACCTTGTGCATCCTGCCCCTCTGGTCAGCTGAGCGCCCGTACGCTTGTTTCGTGGGTTGACATAGGCATATAGAGTTCATCTCCAGTCTAAGCATGCAGAGTTCAATCCCAGTCTAAGATCGAACTGGATCGAGGGTTGCGACAGTAGGATCGATAACACGCAAGAGGGACCCGCCTAATCCCTGGCTTGTGCATTCTGCCTCTCCGATCGGCTGAGCGCCCACACAATCGTTTCGTGGGTTGGCTTAGGCATACAGAGTTCATTCCATGTCTAAGGCCCAGGCAGACTGAGGGTTATGGTAGCAAGATCGACAGCGGGATCGACAGCATGTAGAGTGGGATCGGGCTAATACCCGACTTGCGCATTATGCCTCCCCGACTGGCCTCTATGATCGACTGAGCACCCGTATGCTCATTTCATGGGTTGACTTAGGCATACGGAGTTCATCCCCAGTCTAAGCATACAGAGTTCATTCCCAGTCTAAGATCAGACTGGATCGAGGGTTACGACGGCAGGATCGACAGCACGTAAGGGGGATCGAGCCGATCTCGGCTTATGCATTCTGCCTCTCTAGCCGACTGAGTGGCTGCATGCTCGTTTCGTGGGTTGGCTTAGGCATAGGGAGTTCATTCCATGTCTAAGCCCCAGTCGGATTGAGGGTTATGGCTACGGGACTGACAGCACGTAGAGAGGAACCGGGCTGATCCCCAGCTTGTGCATTATGCCTTTTCGGTCGGCTCAGTGCCCGCATGCTCGGTTCGTGGGTTGGCTAAGGCATACGAAGTTCATTCCATGTCTAAGCCCTAGTCGAACCGAGGGTTGTGGTAGCAGGACTAGTAGCGGGATCGGTAGCATGCAGAGGGGGATCGAGCTGATCCCCGGCTTAAGCATTATGCCTCTCCGGTTGACTGAGCGCCCGTATGCTCGTTTCGTGGGTTGACTTAGGCATACGGAGTTCATCCCCAGTCTAAAGATACAGAGTTCATTCCCAGTCTAAGATTGTACCGGACCGAAGGTTACGGTAGTAGGATTGACAGTATGTAGGGGGGATCGGGTCGATCCTCGACTTACACATACTGACTCTCTGGCCAGCTGAGTGCCCGCACACCCGTTTAGTGGGTTGGCTTAGGCATAGGGAGTTCAGTCCATGTCTAAGCCCCAGTCAGATCGAGGATTGTAGTAGCAGGACTGGCAGCACGCAAAGGGGGACCGAGCTGATCCCCGACTTGCGCATTATGCCTCTTCAGCCAGCTCAGCGCTCGCACGCTCATTTTGTGGGTTGACTTATGCATACGGAGTTCATTCCCAGTGGAAGATCAGACCGGACCGAGGGTTATGATAGCAAGATTGATAGCACACAGGGGGGACGGGGTCGATCCCCAGCTTGTGCATTCTGCCTCTCCGGTCGGTTGAGCCCCCGCACGCTCGTTTCATGGGTTGGCTTAGGTGTATGGAGTTCATTCTATGTCTAAGCATACGGAGTTCATTCCCAGTCTAAGATTTTGAGCCATGGTGCACATGCTGGGCTCGAGCATGTGCTGGTGCCATATTTTTTTCGCCTGGGGCACCATCGCTGGAGAGCCTAACCGACAGCATTAGGGGTTCCGGCGATTGGGGGGGCCGGGGGGTGTGCGCACATGATGTGCGATGGGTGCTGGCACTTGGCCCTTATATTGGCCCCCTATCCCTCATCAAACCTCAAGAACTCACACCCCGTTAAAGAGCATTTGAGATTTTATAGGTTTGCTGCCAGTAGCCATTAAAGTGTCTGAAATGGGGATACTTTTTTCAAACGGTTACAAAATCTTCTCCACTTCGAGTTTTTAGCTGAATTATTTTTTGCACGCCAAAAAAAATACAAGGATCATCTCTACCAATTTTGGGGACAAAACTCTTTCTAAAACAATTTAAAAAAAATCCCGAACTGCAAAAATGTTTCAAAAATCGTGAAACATATAAAACGGGTAGTCTTGCCACGAAACGTCACATGAAGGCTTAGGGGACCATTGTATGAATTTACAACCAATAAAAATGGCATTGGCATGGTAGAAATATGAAGATATGCTTGAACCCACCTACCACCCGTTTGATCCCCGACTTATGCATCCTGCCTCTCTGGTCAGCTGAGCGCCTGTACGCTTGTTTTGTGGGTTGACTTAGGCATACGGAGTTCATCCCCAGTCTAAGCATACGGAGTTCATTCCCAGTCTAAGATCAAACCGGACTGAGGGTTGCGACAGCAGGATCGGTAGCACGTATGGGGGACCGGGCCGGTCCTCAGCCTGCGCATTCTACCTCTCCAGTCGGTTGATTGCCCGCACGCCCGTTTCGTGGGTTGGCTTAGGCATAGGGAGTTCATTCCATGTCTAAGCCCCAGCCAGATCGAGGGTTGTGGAAGCAAGACCGATAGCACGCAGAGGATCGGGTCGATCCCTGGCTTGCGTATTATGCCTCTCCGGTCGGCTCAGTGCCCGTACTCTCATTTCGTGGGTTGAATTAGGTATACGGAGTTCATTCCCAGTCTAAGATCAGACCAAACCGAGGGTTGTGATAGCAGGATCAACAGCACGCAGGGGGGACCTGGCCGATCCTCGACTTGCGCATTCTGCCTTTCCGACCGGCTAAGCGCCCGTACGCTCGTTTCGTGATTTGGCTTAGGCGTACGGAGTTCATTCCCTGTCTAAGCATACGGAATTCATTCCCAGTCTAAGATCAAACTAGACGGAGGGTTGCGGTAGAAGGATCGACAGCATGAAGGGGGGACCAGGCCGATCCCCAGCTTGCGCATTCTACCTCTTCGACCGACTGAGCGCCCGTACGCTCGTTTTGTGAGTTGGCTTAGGCGTACGGAGTTCATTCCATGTCTAAGCATATAGAGTTCATTCCCAGTCTAAGATTTTGAGCCACGGTGCACATGCTGCGCTCGGGCATGTGCTGGTGTCGCATTTTTTTCGCCCGGAGCACCATCATTGGAGCATCGTCGGAGAGCCTAACCGACGGCATTGGGGGTTCCGACGATTGGGGGGGTCAGGGGGTGTGTGCGCATGATGTGTGATGGGTGCTGGTACTTGGCCCTTATATTGGCCCCTCATCCCTCATCAAACGTCAAGAACTCACACCCCCTTAAAGAGGATTTGAGATTTTATAGGTTTGCTGCTAGTAGCCATTACAGTATCTAAAATGGGGACACTTTTTTCAAACAGTCACAAAATCTTCTCCACTTCAAGTTTTTAGCTAAATGTCTTTGTGCATGCCAACAAAAATACAAGGATCACCTCTACCAAAATTGGGGACAAAACACTTTCTAAAAAAATTTAAAAAAATCTTGAACTGCAAAAAGTTTTGAAAATCATGAAAAATAGAAAACGGGTCGTCTTGCCACGAAACTTCACATGAAGGCTTAAGGGACCATTGTATGAATTTACAAGCCATAAAAATGGCATTGGCATGGCAGAAATATGAAGATGTGCTTGAACCCACCTACCACCTGTTTGATCCCCGACATGCGCATCCTACCTCTCTGCTCGACTGAGCGCCCGCACGCTCATTATGTGGGTTGACTTAAGCATACGAAGTTCATCCCCAGTCTAAGCATACGGAGTTCATTCCCAGTCTAAGATTAGATCGGACCGAGGGTTATGGTAGCGGGATCGACAGCACGCAGGGTGGACCAAGCTGATCCTCGGCTTGCGCATTCTGCCTCTCCGACCGATTGAGTGCCCGCACGCTCGTTTCATGGGTTGGCTTAGGCATACGGAGTTCATTCCATGTCTATGCCCTAGCCGGACCGAGGGTTGTGGTAGCAGGACCGGCAGCGGGATCGACAGCACGCAGAGGCGGATCGGGCTGATCCCTGACTTGCGCATTATGCCTCTCTAATCGGCTGAGTGGCCGTATGCTCGTTTCGTGGGTTGACTTAGGCATATGGAGTTCATCCCTAGTCTAAGCATACAGAGCTCATTCCCAGTCTAAGATTGGACTGGACCGAGGGTTACAGTAGTAGGATCGACAGCACGCAGGAGGGACTAGGCCGATCCCCGGCTTGTGCATTCTACCTCTCCGATCGGCTGAGCGCCCGCACGCCGGTTTCGTGGGTTGGCTTAAGGATATGGAGTGTATTCCATGTCTAAGCCCCAGCCGAACTGGGGGTTGTGGCAGCGAGACCGATAGAATGCAGAGGGGGATCGGGCCGATCCTCGGCTTGCGCATTATGCCTCTCCGGCCAGCTCGACGCCCGCACACTCATTTCATGGGTTGACTTAGGCATATGAAGTTCATTCCTAGTCTAAGATCAGACCGAATAGAGGGTTGCGACAGTAGGATCGGCAGCACATAGGGGGGATCAGGCCGATCCCTGACTTGCACAATCTGTCTCTTCGACCGGCTGAGCGCCCGTACATCCGTTTAGTGGGTTGGCTTAGGCATAAGGAGTTCATTCCATGTCTAAGCCCCAGTCGGATCGAGGGTTGTGGCAGCGGGACTGGTAGCACGCAGAGGGGGACCAGGCTGATCCCCAGCTTGTGCATCATGCCTCTCCGACTGGGTCAGTGCCCGCACGCTCGTTTCATGGGTTGGCTTAGGCATACGGAGTTCATTCCATGTCTAAGCATACAGAGTTCATTCCCAGTCTAAGATCGGATCGGACCAAGGGTTACGACAGCAAGACCAGTAGCAAGATCATTAGCACACAGGGGGGCCAGGCTGATCCTCGGCCTGCACATTCTGCCTCTCTGCTCGACTGAGTGCCTGCACGCTCATTTCATGGGTTAACTTAGGCATATGGACTTCATCCCCAGTCTAAGCATACGGAGTTCATTCCCAATCTAAGATCGGATCGGACCAAGGGGTACGGCGGTAGGATCGGTGGCACGCAGGGGGGACCGAGCCGATCCTCGGCTTGCGCATTCTACTTCTCCTTCTGACTGAGTGCCCGCACACTCGTTTCATGGGTTGGCTTAGGCATACAGAGTTCATTCCATGTCTAAGCCCCAGTCGGACTGAGGGTTATGGTAGCAGGACCGACAGCAGGATCGACAGCACGCAGAGGGGGATCGGGTTGATCCTTGGCTTGCTCATTATGCCTCTCCGATCAGCTGAGTGCCCGTACGCTCATTTCGTGGGTTGACTTAGGCATACGAAGTTCATCCCTAGTCTAAACATATGGATTTCATTCCCAGTCTAAGATCGGACTGGACCAAGGGTTGCGGTAGCAAGATCGATAGCACACAGGGGGACTGGGCCGATCCCCAACTTACGCATTTTGCCTTTCCAACCGGTTGAGCGCCCGCATGCCCGTTTCATGGCTTGCCTTAGGGATACGAAGTTCATTCCATGTCTAAGCCCTAGTCGGATCGAGGGTTGTGGTAGTAGGATCGACAGCACGTAGAGGGGGATCAGGTCGATCCCCGACTTACGCATTATGCCTCTCCAACCGGTTCAGTGCCCGCACGCTCGTTTCATGGGTTGCCTTAGGCATACAGAGTTCATTCCCAATCTAAGATCAGATCGGACCGAGGGTTGCGGTAGTAGGATCGATAGCACGCAGCAGGAGATGGGGTCGATCCCCGGCTTGGTCATTCTGCCTCTCCAGCTGGCTGAGTGCTCGCATGCTCATTTCGTAGGCTGGCTTAGGCATACGGAGTTCATTCCATGTCTAAGCATACGGAGTTCATTCCCAGTCTAAGATTAGACCGGATCGAGGGTTACGATAGCAGGACCAGTAGCAAGATCGATAGCACGTAGGAGGGGACCGGGTCGATCCCTGGCTTGCGCATTCTGCCTCTCTGATCGATTGAGTGCCCGCACGCTCGTTTCATGGGTTGGCTTAGGCATACGGAGTTCATTCCATGTGTAAGCATAGAGAGTTCATTCCCAGTCTAAGATCGGATCGGACCAAGGGTTGCGACAGCAGGATCGACAGCACGCAGGGGGGATCGAGCTGATCCCCGGCTTGTGCATTTTGCCTCTTTGGCTGGCTGAGCGCCCGCACGCTTTTTCGTGCGTTGGCTTAGGCATACAGAGTTCATTCCATGTCTAAGCCCCAGCAGGACTGAGGGTTGTCATAGTAGGACCGGTAGTGGGATCGACAGCACGTAGAGGGGGACCAGGCTGATCCTCGGCTTGCGTATTATGCCTCTCCAACAGGCCTCTCCGGTCGGCTGAGCACCCGCACTCTCGTTTCGTGGGTTGACTTCGGCATACGAAGTTCATCCCCAATCTAAGCATACAGAGTTCATTCCCAGTCTAAGATCGGATTGAACCGAGGGTTGCGACAGTAGGATCGACAGCACGTAGGGGGAACGGGCCGATCCCCGACTTGTGCATTTTGCCTCTCCAGCCTGCTAAGTGCCCGCACACCCATTTCGTGGGTTGGCTTAGGTATAGGGAGTTCATTCCATGTCTAAGCCCCAGTCGGACCGAGGGTTGTGGCAGCGGGACCGACAGCACACAGAGGTGATCGAGCCGATCCCCGACTTGCGCATCATGCCTCTTCGACCAACTCAGCGCCCGTACGCTCATTTCATGGGTTGACTTATGCATACTAACTTCATTCCTATTGTAAGATCGAATCAGACCGAGGGTTACAGCAGCAGGATTGACAGCACACAGGGGGGAGCAGGTCGATCCTCAGCTTACGCATTCTACCTCTTCGATCGGCTGCGCGCCCGCACGCTCATTTCGTGGGTTGGCTTAGGCATACGGAGTTCATTCCCAGTCTAAGATTTGGAGCCATGGTGCACATCTTGGCTCGGGCATGTGCTGGTGCCACATTTTTTCTGCCTGGGGCACCATCAGCGGAGCATCACTGGAGAGCCCAACCGACGGCATTGGGGGCTCCATCGATTGGGGGGCCGGGGGGTGTGTGCACATGACGTGTGATGGGTGCTGGTACTTGGCCCTTATATTGGCCCCCTATCCCACATCAAACCTTGAAAACTCACACCCCCTTAAAGAGCATTTGAGATTTTATAGGTTTGTTGCCAGTAGCCACTAAAGTGTCTAAAATGGGGACACGTTTTTCAAACGATCACAAAATCTTCTCCACTTTGAGTTTTTAGCTGAATTTTTTTATGCATGTGAACAAAAATACAGGGGTCACCTCTACCAAATTTTGCGACAAAACGCTTTGTAAAAAAATTTTAAAAAATCCCAAACCGAAAAAAGTTTCAAAAATCATGAAAAATAGAAAACGGGTCGTCTTGCCACGAAACATCACATGAAGCCTTAGGAGACCATTGTATAAATTTACAAGCCATAAAAATGGCATTGGCATGATAGAAATATGAAGATGTGCTTCAACCAACCTACCACCGTTCGATCCCCGGCTTGCGCGTCCTGCCTCTCTGGTCGGCTGAGCGCCCGCACACTCGTTTCGTGGGTTGACTCAGGCATGCAGAGTTCATCCCCAGTCTAATCATACGGAGTTCATTCCCAGTCTAAGATCAGACCGGACCAAGGTTTGCAGCAATAGGATCGACAGCACGTAGGGGGGACTGGGCCGATCCCCAGCTTACGTATTCTACCTCTCCAGCCGGCTGAGCGCCAGCACACCCATTTCGTGGGTTAGCTTACGCATAGGGAGTTCATTCCATGTCTAAGCCCTAGCCAAACTGAGGGTTGTGGTAGCAGGATCGACAGCATATAGAAGGGGATCAGGTCAATCCCCGGCTTGTGCATTATGCCTCTCCAGCCAGCTCACAGCCTGTACGCTCGTTTCATGGGTTGGCTTAGGAATACGGAGTTCATTCCATGTCTAAGCCCCAGCTGGACCGAGGGTTGTGGCAGCACGTAGAGGGGACTGGGCCGATCCCTGGCTTGTGCATTCTGCCTCTTCGGTTGACTGAGCACTCGCACACTCGTTTCGTGGGTTGCCTTAAGCATAGGGAGTTCATTCCATGTCTAAGCCCCAGCCAGACCGAGGGTTATGGCAGTGGGACCGGCAGCACGAAGAGGGGGACCGGATCGATCCCTGGCTTACGCATTATGCCTCTTCGATCGGCTCAGTGCCCATACGTTCATTTCATGGGTTGGCTTAGGCATACGGAGTTCATTCCGTGTCTAAGCCCTAGCCTGATCGATGGTTGTGGCAACAAGATCGGCAGTGGGATCGGTAGCACGCAGAGGTGGACTGGGCTGTCCCCGACTTGCGCATTATGCCTCTTCGGCCGATTGAGCGCCTGTACGCTCGTTTCGTGGGTTGACTTAGGCAAACGAAGTTCATCCCCAGTCTAAGCATACAAAGTTCATTCCCAGTCTAAGATCAGACTAGATCGAGGGTTGCGACAGTAGGATCGGCAGCACGTGGGGGGGACCGAGTCGATCCCCAATTTGCGCATTCTGCCTCTTAGGCCAACTGAGTGCCCGCACGCCCGTTTCATGGGTTGGCTTAGGCATAGGGAGTTAATTCCATGTCTAAGCCCCAGCCAGACCGATGGTTGTGGCAGCGGGACCGACAGCACGCAGAGGGGGATCGGGCCGATCCCCGGCTTGTGCATTATCCCTCTTCGACCGTCTCAGTGCCTGCATGCTCATTTCGTGGGTTGACTTATGCATACGGACTTCATTCACAGTGTAAGATTGGACCGAATCAAGGGTTGCAACAGTAGGATCGACAGCACGCAGGGGGGGATCGGGTCGATCCCTGGCTTGTGCGTTCTGCCTCTCCGACCGGCTGAGCGTCCGCATGCTCATTTCGTGGGTTGGCTTAGGCATACGGAGTTCATTCCATGTATAAGCATACGGAGTTCATTCCTAGTCTAAGATTTTGAGCCATAGTGCACATGCCGGGCTCCGGCATGTGCTGGAGCCACATTTTTTTCGCTCGGGGCACCATCACCAGAGCATCATCGGAGAGCTTAACTGGCGGCATTGGGGGTTTCGACGATTGGGGGGCTGGGGGTGTGCGCACATGATGTGCGATGGGTGCTGGTACTTGGCCCTTATATTGGCCCCCTATCCCTCATCAAACCTCGAGAACTCACACACCCTTAAAGAGCATTTGAGATTTTATAGGTTTGCTGCCAGTAGCCATTAAAGTGTCTGAAATGGGGACACTTTTTTCAAATGGTCACAAAATCTTCTCCACTTCCAGTTTTTAGTTGAATTTTTATGTGCATGCCAACAAAAATACAAGGATCGCCTCTACCAAATTTGGGAACAAAACTCTTTCTAAAAAAATTTTAGAAAATCTCGAACCACAAAAAGTTTCAAAAATCGTAAAAAATAGAAAATGGGTCGTCTTGCCACAAAACTTCACATGAAGGCTTAGGGGACCATTGTATGAATTTACAAGCCGTAAAAATGGCATTGGCAATGCAGAAATATGAAGATGTGCTTGAACCCACCTACCACCAGTTCGATCCCTGACTTGCGCATCCTGCCTCTCTGGTCGACTGAGCGCCCGTATGCTCGTTTCATGGTTTGACTTAGGCATACGGAGTTCATCCCCAGTCTAAGCATACAGAGTTCATTCCCAGTCTAAGATCGGATTGAAACGAGCGTTGCGGCAGTAGGATCGATAGCACGCAGGGGGGATCGAGTCGATCCCCGACTTACGCATTCTGCCTCTCCGGCCGGCTGAGCACCCGCACACCCGTTTCATGGGTTGGCTTAGGCATGGGGAGTTCATTCCATGTCTAAGCCCCAGCCAGATCGAGGGTTGTGGCTGCGGGACCGACAGCACGTAGAAGAAGATCGGGCCGATCCCTGGCTTGCGCATTATGCCTCTCCGGCCAGCTCAGTGCCTGCACGCTCGTTTCATGAGTTGACTTAGGCATACAGAGTTCATTCCCAGTCTAAGATCAGACCAGACCGAGGGTTGCGACAGTAGGATCGATAGCACACAGGAGGGACCGGGCCGATCCCTAGTGTCACGGACTAAGCTTTCTCTCAAGAAGCAATAGACCGTGCGGCACTTGAATGGGCGCTCCCAACCAAGTCACCTTTCAATAGATCGATATCTGAACAAATAACCATAAGCCATGGTTAGTCCCAAACAGTCACAATAAGACATAATATATCGAGATCAATCTCAAGCACACACACAAGAAAGCATATTCGTATCGAGAAAAAGAAAAACACATTGAGGCAACAATCGGGACATTCAATCAGGGTGAGTTTTATTATAAATCGAGAATCATACATTGGGACCTCCCACCATCATCAGGGCCAGGGGGCAGCCCTTGGTGGGTGGCCTAGGCTTGCATAGCACCCGGTGAGACAGCCCAACACTACGCTCTCGGCTCACCCCCCTAAAGAGCCTTAGAGATTTTAGAGCTATGCTACCAGTAACCATTACAATGTTTGAAATGGGGACACTTTTCCTAGCACAAGGGATCTACCTGACCATGGCCCTATACATGGGTGACTCATGGCAACCTAAGTTTCGGTCATGGCCCTATACAAGGTTGGCTCATGACATCCTCCCCCTACCTATTCTATCGATGTCCTCGTCAACTTGCTGGCTTAAAATTATTCGATCTTCCTTTGAAATCTCTGAAGGTCGTGTTCTCTTTCCCAGCTAGTTTCTTCTTGTCCTAATCCCTCCCACTTCACTAAGTACTCTTGAACTAGTCTTTGAGATATCTTGGTTTCCCTGTCAGCTAAGATCTCTTCGACTCGATGCTCTGAGGGTGGCTTCATAGTGATGGCAGCTCTAGTTGGCTCCCTTCGGCTAGCATCTGTAGGATCTGCATGGAAAGGTTTCAGGTTGCTCACATGAAATACTGGGTGCACCTTCATCCACTTTGGTGGGTCAATTTTGTAAAAAGCATTCCCCACCTTGGAAAAGACCCTTACTGGACCTTCATATTTACGCACCAGTCTATGATCTCTCTTTCTCAAGAACCTAGTTTGTCCAGGAACTAGTCGGACAAGAACCAAATCACCAACTTGAAATTGTTGAGCCCTACGACCCTTGTGTACCCATTTCTTCATCCGTTTTGATGCTTTCTCCAAGTAGGCTTATGCAATCTCTGTGTTTTGTTTCCACTCCTTGCTGAGATTGAAGGCTCTCAGATTCTTTCCTCCATATTGTTCCAAGGAAGTGTGGGGTAGCCTTGGTAATTGTCGGGTGACCACCTCAAATGGGCTTTTATTGGTGGAAGAGTTTTTGTTGGAATTAAAGCAGAGTTGAGCCACGTCTAATAATGAAGGCCAGTCTTTCTGATTGGTTTGAACAAAGTGCCTCAAGTATTCCTCTAATAATCTATTGAACCATTCCGTTTGATCATCGGTTTAAGGGTGATAGCTAGAGGAGATGTTGAGTTGGGAACCCAATATCTTGAAAAGTTCTATCCAGAAGGACCCCGTGAATCTCGAATCTCGATCGCTGATAATGTTTTGAGGGAAGCCCCAGTATTTGACCACATGTTTAAATAATAGTCGAGCTGTGTCTTCCGCTGTGCAATACTTGTGAGCGGGAATGAATGTGGCATACTTAGAGAATCGATCAATCACCACCAAAATAGCTCTAAGGTCACCAACCTTGGGTAGGCTCAAAATGAAATCGAGGGAGATGCTTTCCCACGGTTTGGCGGGTACTGGTAGTGGTTCAAGCATGCCTGTAGGTTTCCTCCTTTCAACCTTGTCTTGTTGCCAAATGAGGCAAGTCTTCATATAGTCCATCACATCTTGTCACATGTGAGGCCAATAGTATCCATGTTTCAATAACGCCAAAGTGCATTGCCAGCATGGGTGTCCCACCCATGGTGTGTCATGACATTCCCTCATCAGCATCTTTCTCAGACCTTCTGCTCTTGGCACAAACACTCGAGGCCCCTTAGTCCATAAGACCCCATTTTCTTGCCAGAAGTACTAGGACTTCCCTTCTTCCACTAGCTTCAGGATGGCACAAGCTTGCGGCTCCTTCCTTAAGTGATCTCCAATCAACTTGTGAATGTCTGTAGTGGCTCTGCTAGCCACCATTAGGGCAATTCTTCTAAGGGCCACTAAATCTACTCACCTGCTTAATGCATCGGCCACTTGATTGGTCTTTCCAGCGGTGTGCTCAAAACAAAAGTCAAACTCCGCTAAAAATTCCTGCCACCTAGCTTGTTTTGCCTTAAGCCTTGGTTAGGTGAGAAAATGGCTAACGACCGCATTGTCTATCTTCACGACAAAGTGTGAGCCCAACAAGTAATGTCACCAAGCCCTTAAGCAGTGAACCACTACCAGGAGTTCTTTTTCTTGGGCCGTATATTTCCTTTTAGCTTCACTTAGCTTCCTACTTTCAAATGTTACCGGGTGATGTTGTTGCGAAAGCACTCCTCCAATAGCAAAATCAGATGCATCCGTCTGAACTTCGAAAGGCTTTTCAATATCAGGGAGAGATAAGATGGGGTCCTTCATAATAGCATCCTTCAATCCCTCGAAGGCTTCTTGGCACTCACTCGTCCAACACCATTTATGCTCCTTCTTCAATAGCTCCGTGAG
This sequence comes from Durio zibethinus, assembly GCF_002303985.1. Next base: position 33,941,859 of record NW_019167826.1, on the reverse strand, counting down.
GGCCGTGGTCTTGCGAGAGCATCTTTCCACAAACCTTCTATAATAGTTGGCTAGTCCCAAAAATGAACGAAGCTCACTAACATTCTTTGGTGTTGTCCACTCCTTGATGGCCCTAACCTTTTCCATGTCTATTCGAATGTGGCCACGTTCGATAATGTGATCGAGAAAATGGATTTGGGTCTAAGCAAATGCACACTTCTCCCTTTTTACATATAATTGGTGGTCCTGTAATCTTTAAAGTACCTGGCGTAGGTGTTCTTGATGTTCTTCCAAGGTGGAGCTATATACCACTATATCGTCTAAATAGATGACTACAAATTTGTCTAGGTAGTCATAGAACACCTGATTCATCAATGTACAAAATGTGGCAGGAGCATTGGTCAGTCCAAAGGGCATAACAAGAAATTCAAATGCACCATACCATGTCACACAAGTGGTCTTTGGCTCATCTCCCTCAATGATGTTGACCTGATGGTAGCCAGATCTCAGGTCCAATTTGGAGAAGTACTTGGCCTGGCTCAACTGATCAAACAAGTATGCTATAAGGGGGATGGGATATTTGTTTCTTATGGTGACTTTGTTCAGGGCCCTGTAGTCAACACATAATCATAAACTTCCAACATGCTTCTTATGAAATAGCACTGGCACTCCAAAAGGAGCCTTTGATGGTCTGATGAACCCGATTTGTAGCAGCTCATCCAATTGTTTTCTTAGTTCGGCCAACTCTGGTGGGGCCATGCAGTAAGAAGCTCTAGCAGGGGGTTTCACTCTTGGAAGGAGCTCAATTTCATGGTCCACTACTCGTCAAAGGAGTAGAACCTTAGGCAACATCTCTGGCATCACCTCTTCAAATTCTTCCAACACTTTTTCAACACCATCAGGTATTGGTTCTACTTTCGACCCTTCTTTGTAGATTGGCATAGCCACAAAAGAGGGTTCCTTTCTCTTTACCCATTTCTTGAACTGTAAAGCTGAAATCATTTTCTTCTCACTCTTTGGTAAGATGTTGGCTGGCACCACACATGAGTGTTCCCCTAAGAACAACAAGCAGCTAGCGATAGGGATAGGGATGACCTGAGCCAACATCATGAAGTCCAATCCAAGAACAACATCAAAGTCATCCATGGGGGAAATTATAAAGTCTACCTTCCCTTCCCATGGCCCCAATCGGGTTGTCACACTCTTGGAGCTTCCACTGATCGCAAAGGCTGGCGAATTGACCATCTTCATTCGTCCACAATCTTTACTAATCTGAAGACCACACCTTTTTGCCTTTTTTAGTGTGATGAAAGTGTCGGTTGCACCCGTATCCACCATGGCCTTGGTGGCTTTCTCATTGATCGTCAAGTTCACATACATCAAGCCTCTACTCTACTCTTTCTTTATAGTGTTCAATTGGGTGCGAAGGGCATTGAGGAACCTTATTGAACCCATCCTGGCTGGCTCCTCTTCAGCTTCTTCAATGCTCTCTGGTGCTTTTGTGGACTCTTGGGATGAGGTCCTTAAGGCATTAAGGGCTCCCCTATGCAGGCATTCAACCACTCGATGCGGCCCCTTGCAAAAAAAGTAAGCTAGCGATTGCCTAGGCTTGAAAATCCCTACGTTGCTTGTCTTGGGTTGGGTGCTATCTTAACCAAAGGACCTCCTGTCTGATCCCCCATTGAAGGGTCGGTCCAACCTAGTCATCTTTCCCCCACTCCCAAAGTTGAAGCTACTGCCAATTGATAGAGGATGTTTTTGTTTTGAGGAGCCATCATTGTAATCGTGGAGACGTTCAGCTGCAGTCATGGTCGTGGCCACGTCTTGTACTTTCTGCTTTTGTAGTTCTGTCCTCGCCCAAGGCTTGAGGCCCTCAAGAAAATAGAACATCTTGTCTTTTTCGAATATGTCCCGAATATCCAACATCAGGGTAGAAAAGCTCCTTACAAACTCTTGCACCGTTCCTGTTTACACCAATTCTCGAAGTCTCCTTTGAGCCATATACTCCATATTCTCAGGGAAAAACTGGTTTTTCAATTCTCACTTCAGATCCGTCCAAGTCTTAATCGGGCACTCGTCATCGACAAACTTGGAGTGCCACCATAGCTTGGCCTCCCCTGCGAGGTACATCGATGCCATTGCTACCTTGTCTTCCTCTGAATCCGTGTGTACAGCTCAAAAGTACTGCTCCATGTCAAACAAGAAATTTTCAAGTTCCTTAGCATCCTTTGTCCCCTTATAGCATCAAGGCTCCGGCACCTTGGGCCTTTTCCCCCTTTTCGTCGAGCTCAAACCCGATCTGGCCACAACCATTTGTAGGATGCTGACCTACGCTTTGAGCTCCTCAAACTCTTTTTGGAGAATGTTCAAGGCATCTCTAGCCTCTTCGCTCACATTGTGGAGAGTATCGGACAACTCCAGCTGGGTTGTCTCGATCTCCCTCACTCGGTCTTTAGTCGCCATATGAGTTTTCATTGTGGCCACCACGGCCTCAAGTTCTTCAATTCTCTGTTGATGATTGGGTCCACCACTTGTGGCCATCTCATCCATTTTTCTAGCACTTCTCAATCGTGCTCTGATACCACGTGTCACGGACTAAGCTTTCTCTCAACAAGCAATAGATTGTGCGGCACTTGAATGGGCGCTCCCAACCAAGTCACCCTTCAATAGATCGATATCTGAACAAATAACCATAAGCCATGGTTAGTCCCAAGCATTCACAATAAGACACAATATATCGAGATCAATCTCAAGCACACAGACAAGAAGGCATATTCGCATCGAGAAAAAGAAAAACACATCGAGGCAACAATCGAAACATTCAATCGGGGTGAGTTTTATTATAATCAAAAATAATACATCGGGACCTCCCACCTTCACCAAGGCCAAGGGGGCAGCCCTTGGTGGGTGGCCTAGGCTCGCATAGCACCCGGTGAGATAGCCCAACACTACACTGCCGGTTCACCCCCTAAAGAGCCTTAAAGATTTTTGAGCTATGCTACCAGTAACCATTGCAATGTTTGAAATGGGGACACTTTTCCTAGCACAAGGGATCTACCCGGCCATGGCCCTATACGTGGGTGGCTCATGGCAACCTAAGTCTCGTTCATGGCCCTATAAAAAATTGGCTCATGACACCCGGCTTGTGCATTCTACCTCTCCGTCCGGCAGAGCGCCTGCACGCTCGTTTCTTGGGTTGGCTTAGGCATACAGAGTTCATTCCATGTCTAAGCATACGAAGTTTATTCCCAGTCTAAGATCAGACTGGACCGAGGGTTGCGACAGTAGGACCAACAGCAGGATCGGCAGCATGCAGGGGGGGACCAGGCCGATCCTCGGCTTACGCATTCTACCTCTCCAACCGGTTGAGTGCACGCATGCTCATTTCGTGGGTTGGCTTAGGCATACCGTGTTCATTCCATGTCTAAGCATACGGAGTTCATTCCCAGTCTAAGATCGGATCGGACTGAGGGTTGCGACAGTAGGATCGACAGCACGCAGGGGGGGACTGGGCCGATCCCCAGCTTGCACATTCTGCCTCTCCAGCCAACTGAGTGCTCGCACGCCCGTTTTGTGGGTTGGCTTAGGCATCGAGGGTTGTGGCAGCAGGATCGACAGCGGGATCAGTAGCATGCAGAAGGGGATCAGGCTGATCCTTGACTTACGCACTATGCCTCTCCGCCCGGTTGAACGCCCGTATGCTCATTTCATGGGTTGACTTAGGCATACAGAATTCATCCCCAATCTAAGCATACAGAGTTCATTCCTAGTCTAAGATCAAACCGGACTGAGGGTTGTGGCAGCAGGATCAGCAGCACGCAGGGGGGACCAGGCCGATCTCCGGCTTGAGCATTCTGCCTCTCCGGTCAGTTGAGCACCCGCACGCTCGTTTCGTGGATTGGCTTAGGCATACCGAGTTCATTCCATGTATAAGCATACAAAGTTCATTCCCAGTCTAAGATTTTGAGCCATGGTGCACATGCTGGGCTCGGGCATGTGCTGGTGCCACATTTTTTTCACCTGGGGTAATATCATCGGAGCATCATCGAAGAGCCTAACCGACAGCATTGGAGGTTCCGATGACTGGGGGGTCGGGGGGTGTACGCACATGATGTGCGATGGGTGCTGGTACTTGGCCCTTATATTTGCTCCCTATCCCTCATCAAACCTCGAGAACTCACACCCCCTTAAAGTGCATTTGAGATTTTATAGGTTTGCTGCTAGTAGCCATTAAAGTGTCTGAAATGGGGACACTTTTTTCAAACGATCACAAAATCTTCTCCACTTCGAGTTTTTAGCTGAATTTTTTTGTGCATGCCAACAAAAATACAAGGATCACCTCTACCAAATTTGGGGACAAAACTCTTTCTAAAAAATTTTAAAAAATCTCGAACCGCAAAAAGTTTCAAAAATCATGAAAAATAGAAAATGGGTCGCCTTGCCACGAAACTTCACAGAAAGGCTTAGGGGACCATTGTATAAATTTACAAGCCATAAAACTTTCATTGGCACGGTAGAAATATGAAGATGTGCTTGAACCCACCTACCACCCATTTAATCCCTGACTTACGCATCCTGCCTCTCTGGTCGGTTGAGCGCCTGTACGCTCGTTTCGTGGGTTGACTTAGGCATACGGAGTACATTCCTAGTCTAAGCATACAGAGTTCATTCCCAGCCTAAGATCGGATTGGATCGAGGGTTGCGACAGTAGGATCAACAGCATGCATGGGGGACCAGGTCGATCCTCGGCTTACGCATTTACCTATCCGGTCGACTGAGTTCCCACACGCTCGTTTCGTGGGTTGGCTTAGGCATACGGAGTTCATTCCAAGTCTAAGCCCCAGCCAGACTGAGGGTTGTGGGAGATGGATAGGCAACGGGATCGGCAGCATGCAGAGAGGGATCGACTGATCCCTGGCTTGTGCATTATGCCTCTCTGGTAGGCCTCTCTGGCCAGCTGGGTGCCCGTACGCTCGTTTTGTGGGTTGATTTAGGCATACAGAGTTCATCCCCAGTCTAAGCATACAGATTTCATTCCCAGCCTATGATCGGACCAGATCAAGGCTTATGGCAGTAGGATCGACAGCACGCATGGGGGACCAGGCCGATCCCTAGCTTGAGCATTCTGCCTCTCCGATCGGCTGAGCGCCTGCACGTTCGTTTCATGGGTTGGCTTAGGCATAGGGAGTTCATTCCATGTCTAAGCCCCAGCCGGACCGAGGGTTGTGGCAACGGGACCGATAAAACGCAGAAGGGGACCGAGCCAATCCTCGGCTTGCGCATTATGCCTCTCCGACTGGCTCAGTGCCCGCACGCTCTTTTTGCGGGTTAACTTAGGCATACGGAGTTCATTCCCAATCTAAGATCGGATCAGACCGAGGGTTGCGGCAGCAGGATCGACAGCACGTAGGGGGGTCGAGCCGATCCTCGGCTTGTGCATTCTGCCTCTTCGGCTAGCTGAGCGCCCGCACGCTTGTTTCGTGGGTTGGCTTAGGCATACAGAGTACATTCCCAGTCTAAGCATATGGAGTTCATTCCTAGTCTAAGATCGAACTGGATCGAGACTTACGGTAGTAGGATCGATAGCACGTAGGAGGGATCGGGCCGATCCCCGGCTTTCGCATTTTGCCTCTTCAACCGACTGAGCGTCTGCACGTCCATTTCGTGGGTTGGCTTAGCCAGAGGGAGTTCATTCCATGTCTAAGCCTCAACTGAACTGAGGGCTGTGGTAGCGAGACCGGTAGCACGCAGAGAGGGATCGGGCCGATCCACGGCTTGCACATTATGCCTCTCCGACCAGCTCAATGCCCATACGCTCGTTTCGTGGGTTGACTTTGGCATACGGAGATCATTCCCAGTCTAAGATCAGATCGAACCTAGGGTTGCGGCAGCAAGATCGGTAGCATGCAGGGGGGATCGGGTCGATCCTCGGCTTACGTCTTCTACCTCTCCGACTGGTTGAGCACCCGTACGCTGGTTTCGTGGGTTGGCTTAGGCATACGGAGTTCATTCCATGTTTAAGCATATGGAGTTCATTCCTAATCTAAGATCGGACCGAATCGAGGGTTACGATAGCAGGATCGATAGCACATAGGGGGGATCGAGCCAATCCCTGGCTAGCCCATTCTGCCTCTCCGATCGGCTTAGCCCCCGTATGCTCGTTTCATGGGTTGGCTTAGGCATAGGGAGTTCATTCCATGTCTAAGCCCTAGCTGGACCAAGGGTTGTGGCAGCAAGACCAACAGTAGGATCGACAGCACACAGAGGGGGATCGGGTTAATCCCCGGCTTGCACATTATGTCGCTTCGACCTGCCTCTCCAACCGGCTGAGCGCCCGCATGCTCGTTTTGTGGGTTGACTTAGGCATACGGAGTTCATCCCCAGTCTAAGCATATGGAGTTCATTCCTAATCTAAGATCAGACCGGGCCGAGGGTTGCGGTAGTAGGATCGGTAGCACGCAGAGGGGACCGGGCCAATCCCCGACTTACGTATTTGCCTCTCCGGTCGGCTGAGCGCTCGCACGCCCGTTTCGTGGGTTGGCTTAGGCATAGGGAGTTCATTCGATGTCTAAGCCCCAGCCGGACCGAGGGTTATGGTAGTGGGACCGGCAGCACGCAGAGGGGTACCGGGTCAATCTTTGGCTTATGCATTATGCCTCTTTGGTCGGCTCAACGCCCGCACACTCATTTCATGGGTTAACTTATGCATACAGAGTTCATTCCAGTGTAAGATCAAACCAGACCGAGGGTTGCGACAACAGGATCGACAGCACGTAGAGGGGACTGGGTTGATCCCCGACTTGCGCATTCTGCCTCACCGACCTGTTGAGCACCCGCACACTCATTTCGTAGGTTGGCTTAGTAATACGGAGTTCATTCCTTGTCTAAGCATACGGAGTTCATTCCCAATCTAAGATTTTGAGCCACGGTGCACATGCTGGCTTAGGCCGATCCCCGACTTGCGCATTAAGCCACTTCGGTCGGCTCAGCGCTCGAACACTCATTTCATGGGTTGACTTATGCATACAAAATTCATTCTTAGTCTAAGATCGAACCGGACCGAGGGTTGTGGCAGTAGGATTGACAGCATGAAGGGGGGATCAGGCCGATCCCCGGCTTACGCATTCTGCCTCTTCGGTCGGCTGAGCACCCGCACGTTCGTTTCGTGGGTTGGCTTAGGCATGCGGAGTTGATTCCATGTCTAAGCATACGGAGTTCATTCCCAGTCTAAGATCAAACTGGACTGAGGGTTGCAGCAGTAGGATCGACAGCACGCAAGGGGGACCAGGCTGATCCCCAACTTGCACATTTTGCCTCTCTGACCGACTGAGCGCCAGCACGCCTGTTTCATAGGTTGGCTTAGGCATACAGAGTTCATTCCATGTCTTAGCCCCAACTGGATCGAGGGTTGTGGCAGCAAGACCGACAGTGGGATCGATAGCACGCAAAAGGGGACCGGGCTGATCCTAGCTTGCGCATTATGTCTCTCTGGCCGGCTGAGCACCCGTACGCTCGTTTCATGGGTTGACTTAGGCATACGGAGTTCATCCCAAGTCTAAGATTAGACCGGACCGAGGGTTACGACAGCAGGATCGATAGCACGTAGGGGGCGACCAGGCCGATCCCCGGCTTACGCATTCTACCTCTCTGGCCGGCTGAGCGGCCACATGCCCGTTTAGTTGGTTGGCTTAGGCATAGGGAGTTCATTCCATGTCCAAGCCCCAACCGGTCGAGGGTTGTGGCAGCGGGACAGGCAGCACATAGAGGGGGATCGGGCCAATCCCCGGCTTGCGTATTATGCCTCTCAAGCCAGCTCAGCACCCATACACTCGTTTCGTGGGTTGACTTAGGCATACGGAGTTCATCCCCAGTCTAAGATCAGACCGGACCGAGGGTTACAGCAACAGGATCGACAGTACGCAGGGGGCGATCGGGCCAATCCCCAACTTGCACATTCTACCTCTCCGGTCGACTGAGCACCCGTACGCCCGTTTCATGGGTTGGCTTAGGCATAGGGAGTTTATTCCATGTCTAAGCCCTAGCCAGACCGAAGGTTGTGGTAGCGGGACCGGTAGCACACAAAGGGGGATCAGGCCGATCTCCGACTTGTGCATTATGCCTCTTTGGCTGGCTCAACGCCTGCACGTTTGTTTCATGGGTTGACTTATGCATACGGAGTTCATTCCTAGTCTAAGATCAGATCGGACTGAGGGTTGCGATAGTAGTATCGATAGCACACAAGGGGATCGAGCCAATCCCCAACTTGCGCATTCTGCTTCTCTGGCTAGTTGAGCACCTACACACTCGTTTCTTGGGTTGGCTTAGGCATACGGAGTTCATTCCCTGTCTAAGATCAGATCGGATCAAGGGTTACGGTAGCAGAACCAGCAGTAGGATCGACAGCATGCAGGGGGGACCGAGCTGATCCCCGGCTTGCGCATTCTGCCTCTCCGATCGATTGAGCACCCGCACGCTCGTTTCATGGGTTGGATTAGGTGTACGAAGTTCATTCCATGTCTAAGCCCCAACCGGATCAAGGGTTGTGGCAGCCGGATTGGTAGCACGAAGAGGGGGATCAGGCTGATCACCGGCTTGCACATTATGCCTCTCCGACCGACCTCTCCAGCAAGCTCCTTTGATGGCTTGACTTAGCCATACGGAGTTCATCCCCAGTCTAAGCATACAGAGTTCATTCCTAGTCTAAGATCGAACCGAACTGAGGGTTGTGACAGCAGGACCGGCAGCATGCAGAGGGGATCGGGCCGATCCCTGGCTTACGCATTCTGCCTCTCTGATCAACTGAGCGCCCACACGCCCAATTCGTGGGTTGGCTTAGGCATAGGGAGTTCATTCCATGTCTAAGCCCCAGCCAGACCAAGGGTTGAGGCAGCGAGACCGGTAGCACGCAAAGGGGGACCGGGCCATCCCCAGCTTGCGCATTATGCCTCTTCGGCGGCTTAGCGCCCGTACGTTCATTTTGTGGGTTGACTTATGCATACGGAGTTCATTCCCAGTCTAAGATTGGACCAGATCGAGGGTTGTGGTAGTAGGATCGATAGCACAAAGGGGGGGACTGAGCTGATCCCTGGTTGATCGAAAGCACACAGGGAGACCGGGCCCGCACGCTTGTTTTGTGGGTTGGCTTAGGCATACGGAGTTCATTCCATGTCTAAGCATACGGAGTTCATTCCCAATCTAAGATTTTCAGCCACGATGCACATGCTGGGCTCAGACATGTGCTGGCGCCGTATTTTTTTCGCCCGGGGCACCATCACCGGAGCATCGCTGGAGAGCCTAACAGGCGGCATTGAGGGTTCCGACGATTGGGGGGGCCAGGTGGATGTGCACACATGATGTACGAAGGGTGCTGGTACTTGGCCCTTATATTGGCCCCCTATCCCTCATCAAACCTCAAGAACTAACGCCCCCTTAAAGAGCATTCGAGATTTAATAGGTTTGCCGCCAGTAGCCATTAAAGTGTCTGAAATGGGGACACTTTTTTCAAACGATCACAAAATTTCTCCACTTTGAGTTTTTAGCTGAATTTTTTTTTGCATGCCAAAAAAAATACAAGGATCTCTTCTACCAAATTTGGGGACAAAACTCTTCCTAAAAAAATTTTAAAAAATCCTGAACCGTAAAAAGTTTCAAAATTTGTGAAAAATATAAAACGGGTCGTGTTGCCACGAAACTTTACATGAAGGCTTAGGGGACCATTGTATAAATTTACAAGCCATTAAAATGGCTTTGGCATGGCAGAAATATGAAGATGTGCTGGAACCCACCTACCACCCGTTCGATCCTTGGCTTGCGTATCATGCCTCTCTGGTCGGCTGAACGCCCGCACGCTCGTTTCGTGGGTTGACTTAGGCATATGGAGTTCATCCCCAGTCTATGCATACGAAGTTCATTCCCAGTCTAGGATCGGACCGGACTGAGGGTTCACAGCAAGATCGACAGCACGCAGGATGGATCGGGCTGATCCCCAGCCCGTACATTCTGCTTCTCTGGTCGGCTCAGCACCCATACGCCCGTTTCGTGGGTTGGCTTAGGCATAGGGAGTTCATTCAATGTCTAAGCCCCAGCCAGACCGAGGGTTGTGGCAGCGAGACCGACAGCACGTATAAGGGGATCGGGCCGATCCTCGACTTGCGCATTATGCCTATTCGGCCTAGCGCCCGCACGCTCATTCGTGGGTTGACTTAGGCATATGGAGTTCATTCCCAGTCTAAGATTGGACCGGACCGAGGGTTGCGGCAGTAGGATCGACAGCACGCATGAGGGGACTCGGCTGATCCCCAACTTGCACATTCTGCCTCTCCGGCCGACTAAGTGCCCGCACGCTCGTTTCGTGGGTTGGCTTAGGCATACGGAGTTCATTTCATGTTTAAGCATACGGAGTTCATTCCCAGTCTAAGATCGGATTGGACCGAGGGTTACGACAGCAGGACCAGCAATAGGATTGACAGCATGCAAGAGGGGATCGGGCCGATCCCTGGCTTGTGCATTCTGCCTCTTCAGCCGACGGAGCGCCCGTACGCCCGTTTCATGGGTTGGCTTAGGCGTAGGGAGTTCATTTCATGTCTAAGCCCCAATCGAACCAAGGGTTATGGCAATGGGACTGGCAGCATGCAGAGGGGGATCGGGTCGATCCTCGGCTTACGCATTATGCCTCTCCGACCGGATCAACGCCCGCACGCTCAATTCGTGGGTTGAATTAGGCATACGGAGTTCATTCCCAGTCTAAGATCCAACCGGATTGAGTGTTGCGGCAGAAAGATTGACAGCACACAGGGGGGATCGGGCTGATCCTTAACTTGTGCATTTTGCCTCTCCAGCTGACTGAGCGCCCGCACGCTCGTTTTGTGGGTTGGCCTAGGCATACAGAGTTCATTCCCAGTCTAAGATTTTGAGCCATGGTGCACATGCTGGGCTCAAGCATGTGCTGGTGCCGTATTTTTTTTGCTCGGGGCACCATCACCGGAGCATTGCCAGAAAGCCTAACTGGCAGCATTGGGGGTTCCGGTGATTGGAGGGCCAGCTGAGCATCCACACGCTCATTTCGTGGGTTGACTTAGGCATACGGAGTTCATCCCCAATCTAAGCATACGAAGTTCATTCCCAGTCTAAGATCAGACCAGACCGAGGGTTGTGGCAGTAAGATCGATAGCACACAAGGGGACTGAGCCGATCCCTAGCTTGCGCATTCTGCATCTCCGGCCGACTGAGTGCCCGCACGCCCATTTCGTGGGTTGGCTTAGGCATAGGGAGTTCATTCCATGTCTAAGCCCCTACCGGATAGAAGGTTGTGGCAGCGGGACCGACAGCACGCACAGAGGGACTGAGCCAATCCCTGACTTGCGCATTATGCCTCTTCGACCAATCAGTACCCGCACGCTTGTTTCGTGGGTCAACTTATGCATACGGAGTTCTTTCCCAATCTAAGATCGGAACGCATCGAGGGTTGCGACAGCAGGATCGACAGGACGCAGGAGGGACCGAACTGATCCTCAGCTTACGCATTCTGCCTCTCCAGCCGACTGAGTGCCCGCACGCTTGTTTTATGGGTTGGCTTAGGCATACGGAGTTCATTCCATGTCTAAGCATACGGAGTTCATTCTCAGTCAAAGATTGGACCGTATTGAGGGTTGTGACAGCAAAATCGGTAGCACACATGGGGGATCGGGCTGATCCCTGGCTTATGCATTCTGCCTCTCCGACCGGCTGAGCGCCCGCACTCCCGTTTCATGGGTTGGCTTAGGAATAGGGAGTTCATTCCATGTCTAAGCCCCAACAGGACCGAGGGTTGTGGCAGCGGGACCGGCAGCACGCAGAGCGGGATCGGGCCGATCCCTGACTTGTGCATTATGCCTCTTCGACTGGCTCAGCACCCGCACGGTCATTTCATGGGTTGACTTATGCATACGAAGTTCATTCCCAGTCTAAGATCAGACCAGACTGAGGGTTGCATAGCAGGATTGACAGCACGTAGGGGGGACTAGGCGGATCCCTAACTTACGCATTCTGCCTCAACGGCCAGCTAAGCTCCCGCGCGCTCATTGCGTGGGTTGGCTTAGGCATAGGGAGTTCATTCCATGTCTAAGCCCCAGCTAGATCAAGGGTTGTGGCAGTGGGATCAGCAGCATGCAGAGGGGGACCGGGTCGATCCCCGGCTTGCGCATTATGCCTCTTCGGTCGGCTCAACGCCCGCACGCTCGTTTTGTGGGTTGACTTATGCATACGGAGTTCATTCCCAGTCGAAGATCAGATCAGATCAGACCGAGGGTTGCCACAGCAGGATTGACAGTATGCAGGGGGGACCAAGCTGATCCCTGGCTTGTGCATTCGGCCTCTCCGGCCTACTGAGCGCCCGTACACTCGTTTTATGGGTTGGCTTAGGCATACGGAGTTCATTCCATGTCTAAGCATACAGAGTTCATTCCCAGTCTAAGATTTTGAGCCACGGTGCACATGCTGGGCTTGGGCATGTGCTGGTGCCACATTTTTTTCACCCGAGGCACCATCGCCAGAGCATCGCAGGAGAGCCTAACCGATGGTATTGGGGGTTCTGGCGATTGGGGGGGCCGTGTGGTGTGCGCACATGATGTGCGATGGGTGCTGGTACTTGGCCCTTATATTGGCCTCCTATCCCTCATCAAAGCTCGAGAACTCATACCCCCTTAAAGAGATTTGATATTTTATAGGTTTGCTGCTAGTAGCCATTAAAGTGTCCGAAATGGGGACACATTTTTCAAACGGTCACAAAATCTTCTCCTGTTCGAATTTTTAGCTGAATTTTTTTGTGCATGCCAAAAAAAATACAAGGATCACCTCTACTAAAGTTGGGGACAAAACGCTTTCTAAAAAAATTTTAAAAAATCCCGAACCGCAAAAAGTTTTAAAAATCATGAAAAATAAAAAACGGGTCGTCTTGCCATGAAACTTCACATGAAGGCTTAGGGGACCATTGTATGAATTTAAAAGTCATAAAAATGGCATTCGCATGCCAGAAATATAAATATGTGCTTGAACCCATCTACCACCCGTTCAATCCTCGGCTTGCGCATCCTGCATCTCTGGTCAGCTGAGCGCCCGCACCCTCGTTTCGTGGGTTGACTTAGGCATACAGAGTTCATCCCCATTCTAAGCATACGGAGTTCATTCCCAGTCTAAGATCAAACCAGACCGAGGGTTCGGCAATAAGATCGGCAGCACACAGGGGGGATCAGGCCATTCTGCCTCTCCGACTGGCTGAGCGCCTGCACGCCCATTTCATCGGTTGGCTTAGGCATAAGGAGTTCATTCCATGTCTAAGCCCCATCTGGATCGAGGGTTGTGGTAGCCGGACTGACAGTACACAAAGGGGGACCGGGCTGATCCCCAGCTTGTGCATTATGCCTTTTCGGTCGGCTCAATGCATGCACGCTCGTTTCATGGGTTGACTTAGGCATACGGAGTTCATTCCATGTCTAAGCATACGGAGTTCATTCCCAGTCTAAGATTTTGAGCCACGGTGCACATGCTGGGCTCAGGCACGTGTTGGTACCGCATTTTTTTTGCTCGGGGCACCATCGTCGGAGCATCGTTAGAGAGCCTAACTGACGGCATTGGGGGTTCTGACGATTGGGGGGTCGGGGGGTGTGCGCACATGATGTACGATGGGTGCTGGTACTTGGCCCTTATATTGGCCCCCTATCCCTCATCAAACCGCGAGAACTCAAACCCCCTTAAAGAGCATTTGAGATTTTATAGGTTTGCTGCTAATAGCCATTAAAATGTTTGAAATGGGGACACTTTTTTCAAACGGTCACAAAATCTTCTCCACTTTGAGTTTTTAGCTGAAGTTTTCTTTTGTGTGCCAACAAAAATACAAGGATCACCTTTACCAAATTTGGTTACAAAACTCTTTCTAAAAAAAATTTAAAAAATCACAAACCGCAAAAAGTTTTGAAAATCGTGAAAAATAGAAAACGGGTCATCTTGCCACGAAACTTCACATGAAGGCTTAGGGGACCATTTTATGAATTTACAAGCCATAAAAATGGCATTGGAATGGTAGAAATATGAAGATGTGCTTGAACCCACCTACCACCCGTTCGATCCCCGGCTTGCACATCCTGCCTCTCTGGTCGGCTGAGCGCCTGTACATTCGTTTTGTGGGTTGACTTAGGCATACGGAGTTCATCCCCAGTTTAAGCATACAAAGTTCATTCCTAATCTAGGATCGGATCGAACAGAGGGTTGCAACAGCAGGATCGGCAACATGCAGAGGGGATCGGGTCAATCCCCGGCTTGCGCATTATGCCTCTTCGGCCAACTTAGCGCTCGCACGCTTGTTTCGTGGGTTGACTTATGCGTACGGAGTTCATTCCCAGTCTAAGATCGAATCGGACTGAGGGTTGTGACAGCAGGATCGACAGCACGCAGGTGGGATCGGGTCGATCCTCAACTTGTGCATTCTGCCTCTCCGACCAGCTAAGCGATCGCACACTCATTTCGTGGGTTCGCTTAGGCATACGAAGTTCATTCCATGTCTAAGCATATGAAGTTCATTCCCAGTCTAAGATTTTGAGCCACGGTACACATGCTGGGCTCGGGCATGTGCTGGTGTCACATTTTTCTTGCCTGGGTGCTGGTACTTGGCCCTTATATTAGCCCCCTATCCCTCATCAAACCTCGAGAACTCACACCCCCTTAAAGAGCATTTGAGATTTTATAGGTTTGCTGCAAGTAGCCATTAAAGTGTCTGAAATGGGGACACTTTTTTTAAACAGTCACAAAATCTTCTCCACTTCGAGTTTTTAGCTGAATTTTTTTACGCATGCCAACAAAAATACAAGGATCACCTCTACCAAATTTGGGGACAAAATCATTCTAAAAAAATTTTAAAAAATCCCGAACCGTAAAATGGTTCAAAAATCGTGAAAAATAGAAAACGGGTCATCTTGCCACAAAACTTCACATGAAGGCTCAGGGGACCATTGTGTGAATTTACAAGCCATAAAAATGGCATTGGTACGGCAGAAATATGAAGATGTGCTTGAACCCACCTACCACCCGTTCGATCCCCGGCTTGCGCATTATGCCTTTCCGGCCTGCTGAGCGCCCGCATGCTCGTTTCGTGGGTTGACTTAGGCATACGGAGTTCATCCCCAATCTAAGCATACGGAGTTCATCCCCAGTCTAAGATCAGGCTGGTCTGAGGTTTGTGGCAGTAGGATCGGCAGCACGAAAAGGGGATCGGGCCGATCCCTGGCTTATGCATTCTGCCTTTCCGATCGATTGAGCACACGTATGCCCGTTTCATGGGTTGTGGAAGCAAGACCGGTAGCACGCGGTGGGAGACCAGGCTGATCCCTGGCTTGCACATTATGCCTCTTCGATCGGCTGAGCGCCCTCATGATCATTTCGTGACTTGACTTAGGCATACAGAGTTCATTCCCGTCTAAGATCAGACTAGATCGAGGGTTAAGGTAGCAAGATCGATAGCACGCAAGGGGGATCGGGTTGATCCCTGGCTTGTGCATGTTGCCTCTCTGACTGGCTGAGCGCCCGCATGCTCGTTTCGTGGGTTGGCTTAGGTATAGCGAGTTCATTCCATGTCTAAACCCCAGCCGGACTGAGGGTTGTGGTAGCAGGACCGACAGGATGCAGAGGGGGACCGAGTCAATCCTCGACTTGCGCATTATACCTCTCCAGCTGGCTCAGTGCCCGCACCCTTGTTTGTTGGGTTGACTTAGGCATACGAAGTTCATTCCCGATCTAAGATTGAGCCGGACCAACGGTTGCGGTAGCAGGATCAACAGCACGTAGGGGGGATCGGGTCGATCCCTGGCTTGCACATTCTGCCTCTCCAATCAGTTGAGCTCCCGCACGCTCGTTTCATGGGTTGGCTTAGGCATACGGAGTTCATTCCATGTCTAAGCATATGGAGTTCATTCCCAGTCTAGATCGCAGCCAGACCGAGGAGGGTTGCGATTAGCAGGACCTAGCAGTTTAAGATCAACAGCACCACAGGGGGGGACCAAGCCGATCCCCGGCTTGCGCATTCTACCTCTCTGGTCGGCTGAGCGCCCGCACGCTCGTTTTCATGGGTTGGCTTAGGCATACGGAGTTCATTGCAGTCTAACAGGCAGATATGGTGTTCAGGCCGCAGTCACAGTGCATACCGATCCGATCCCAAGCGGTCTGCCGGTAGCGCATCGACGCATGGACCATAAGTCTCCCTAAGCATACGCACTTCTAGTCTCAAACCGGCCGTTCACTGAGTCGACAGCCGAACGCGTACCAATCTGTCCCACCGTTCGTGGGTTGGCTTAGGCATTAGGGAGTTCATTCCATGCCTAAGCCCCAGCCAGGACCGAGGATTTGTGGCCAGTTGAAAAACTCGACCAGCACACAGAGGGGGACAAGGCCAATCCCCCCTTGCGCATTATGCCTCTTCGGCCAGCTCAGCGCCCGCACGCTCGTTTCGTGGGTTGACTTATGCATATGGAGTTCATTCCCAGTCTAAGATTGGTCTAGAGCTAGGGTTGCAGCAGCAGGATCGACGGCACAAAGGGTGGGACTAGGTTCATCCCCGACTTGCTCGTTCTGCCTCTTCGGCAGGCTGAGTGCCCACGCGCTCGTTTCGTGGGTTGGCTTAGGCATACGGAGTTCATTCCTTGTCTAAGCATATGTAGCTCTTTCCCAGTCTAAGATTTTGAGCCACAGTGCACATGCTGGGCTCGGGCATGTACTGGTGCCGTATTTTTTTGGCTTGGGTCACCATCGTCAGAGCATCGCTGGAGCATCTCCAGAGAGCCTAACCGACGACATTAGGGGTTCCGGCGATTGGGGGGGCCGGCTGGTGTACGCACATGATGTGCGATGGGTGCTAGTACTTGGCCCTTATATTGGCCCCCTATCCCTCATCAAACCTCGAGAACTCACACCCCCTTAAAGAGCATTTGAGATTTTATAGGTTTGCTGCCAGTAGCCATTAAAGTGTCTCAAATAGGGACACTTTTTTCAAATGGTGACAAAATCTTCTCCACTTTGAGTTTTTTAGCTGAACTTTTTTTTGCATGCCAACAAAAATACAAGGATCACCTCTACCAAATTTAGGGACAAAACTCTTTCTAAAAAAATTTTAAAAAATCCTGAACTGCAAAAATTTTAAAAATCGTGAAAAATAGAAAACGGGTCATCTTTCCATGAAACTTCACATGAAGGCTTAGGGGACCATTGTATGAATTTACAAGCCATAAAAATGGCATTGGCATGGCAGAAATATGAAGATGTGCTTGAACCCACCTACCACTTATTCGATCCCCGGCTTGCGCATCCTACCTCTCTGGTCGGCTGAGCGCCTGCATGCTCGTTTCGTAGGTTGACTTAGGCATACGGAGTTCATCCCCAGTCTAAGCATATGGAGTTCATTCCTAATCTAAGATCGGACCAGATCGAGGGTTGCGGTAGCGGGATTGGCAGCACGCAGGGGGGACTGGGTCGATCCCCAGCTTGCGCATTCTGCCTCTCCGACCGGCTGATCGCCCAAACGCCCGTTTCGTGGGTTGGCTTAGGCATAGGAAGTTCACTCCATGTCTAAGCCCCAATAAGACCGAGGGTTTTCGCAGCGGGACTGACAGCACGCAGAGGGCGACTGGGTCGATCCCCGACTTGCGCATTATGCCTCTCCGGTCAGCTCAGCGCCCGCACACTCATTTTGTGGGTTGACTTAGGCATACGAAGTTCATTCCCAGTCTAAGATTGGATGGAACCGAGGGTTGCAGTAGCAGGATCGACAGCACGCAGGGGGGACTGGGTCGGTCCCTGGCTTGCGCATCCTGCCTCTCCGGCTGGCTGAGCGCCCGCACGCTTGTTTAATGGGTTGGCTTTGGCATACGGAGTTCGTTCCATGTCTAAGCATACAGAGTTAATTCCCAATCTAAGATAGGAATGGACCAAGGGTTGCGACAGCAGGATCGACAACACACAGGGGGAACCGAGCCAATCCCCGGCTTGCGCATTCTACTTCCCTGGCCGGCTGGGCACCCGCATGTCCATTTCGTCGGTTGGCTTAGGCGTAGGGTGTTCATTCCATGGCTTAGGCATTCAGAGGGGGACTAGGTCGATCCCTGGCTTGTGCATTCTGCCTCTTCGATCGGCTGAGTGCCCGCATGCTCGTTTCGTGGGTTGGCTTAGGCATACGGAGTTCATTCCATGTCTAAGCATATGGAGTTCATTCCCAGTCTAAGATCAGACCGGACCAAGGGTTGTGGCAGTAGGACCAGCAGTAGGATCGGCAGCACACAGGGAAAGACCGGGCTGATCCTCGACTTGTGCATTCTGCCTCTCCAGTTGGCTCCACGCCCGCACGCTCATTTCATGGGTTGGCTTAGGCATACGGAGTTCATTCCATGTCTAAGCCCCAGTCGGACCGAGGGTTATGGCAGTAGGATCGGCAGCGGGATCGGTAGCACGCAGAGGGGGCCTGGGCTGATCGCTGGTTTGCGCATTATGCCTCTCCGACTAGCCTCTCCGGTCGGCTGAGCGCCCGCACGCTCGTTTCGTTGGTTGACTTAGGCATATGGAGTTTATCCCCAATCTAAGCATACGGAGTTCATCCAGCATGCAGGGGGGACTAGATCGATCCCCAGCTTGCGCATTCTGCCTCTTCAGCTGGCTGAGCACCCGCATGCCCGTTTCGTGGGTTGGTTTAGGCATAGGGAGTTCGTTCCATGTCTAATCCCCAACCAGACCGAGGGTTATGGCAGCGAGACCAATAGCACGCAAAGGCGGACCGGGCCGATCTCTAGCTTGCGCATTGTGGCTCTTCGACTAGCTCAGCCCCCGTACGCTCGTTTTGTGGGTTGACTTATGCATACAGAGTTCAGTCCCAGTCTAAGATCGGACTAGACCGAGGGTTGCGGTAGCAGGATTGACAGCATGTAGGGGGGACCAGGCTGATCTCAGGCTTTCGCAGTCTGCCTCTTTGGTCCGCTGAGTGCCCGCACGCTCGTTTTGTGGGTTGGCTTGGGCATACGGAGTTCATTCCATATCTAAGCATATGATGTTCATTCCCAATCTAATATTTTGAGCCACGGTTCACATGCTGGGCTCGGGCATGGGATGGTGCCCCATTTTTTTCGCTCGAACCATCACGGCATTAGGGGTTCCGACGATTGAGGGGGCCGGAGGGGTGTGCGCACAAGATGTGCGATGGGTGCTGGTACTTGGCCCTTATTTTGGCCCCCTATCCCTCATCAAACCTCGAGAACTCACACCCCCTTAAAGAGCATTTGAGATTTTATAGGTTTGCTGCCAGTAGCCATTAAAGTGTCTTAAATGGGGACACTTTTTTCAAACGGTCACAAAATCTTCTCCACTTCAAATTTTTAGCTGAATGTTTTTATGCATGCCAACAAAAATACAAGGATCACCTCTACCAAATTTGGGGACAAAAATCTTTGTAAAAAAATTTAAAAAAATCTCGATCCATAAAAAGTTTTGAAAATCGTGAAAAATAGAAAACAAGTCATCTTGCCATGGAACTTCACATGAAGGCTTGGGGGACCATGGTATGAATTTACAAGCCATACAAATGGCATTGGAATGACAGAAATATGAGGATGTGCTTGAACCCACCTACCACCCGTACGATCCCCAACTTGCGCATCCTGCCTCTCTGGTCGACTGAGCGCCTGCATGCTCGTTTTGTGGGTTGACTTAGGCATACGGAGTTCATCCCCAGTCTAAGCATATGGAGTTCATTCCCAGTCTAAGATCGGATTAGACCGAAAGTTGCAGTAGCAGGATCGTCAGCATGCAGGGGGGACCAGGTCGATCCCAGACTTGCGCATTCTGCCTCTTCGGCAAGCTGAGCTCCCGCACACCCATTTCGTGGGTTGGCTTAGGCATAGGGAGTTCTTTCCATGTCTAAGTCCCTGCCAGATCAAGGGTTGTGGTAACAACACCAGCAGCACACAGAGGGAGTCCGGGCCGATCCTTGGCTTGCGCATTATGCCTCTTCGGCTGGCTCAGTGCCCACACGCTTGTTTCGTGGGTTGACTTAGGCATACGGAGTTCATTCCCAATCTAAGATTGGACCGGTCCAAGGGTTGCACAATAAGATCGACAGCACACAGGAGCAGAACGGGCCAATCCTCGGCTTGTGCATTCTACCTCTTCGGCTGGCTGAGCGCTCGTACGCTCGTTTCGTGGGTTGGCTTAGGCATACGGAGTTCATTCCATGTCTAAGCATACGGAGTTCATTCCCAGTCTAAGATTATGAGCCACGGTGCACATGCTAGGCTCGGGCATGTGCTGGTGCCACATTATTTTCGCCCGGGGCACCATCGCCAGAGCATCGTCGGAGAGCCTAATCGGCGACATTGGGGGTTCCGGCGATTGGGGGAGCCGAGGGGGTGTGCGCACATGATGTGTAATGGGTGCTGGTACTTGGCCCTTATATTGGCCCCCTATCCCTCATCAAACCTTGAGAACACACACCCACTTAAAGAGTATTTGAGATTTTATAGGTTTGCTACCAGTAGCCATTAAAGTGTCTATAATGGGGACACTTTTTTCAAACGGTCACAAAATCTTCTCCACTTCGAGTTTTTAGCTGAAATTTTTTGTGCATGCCAACAAAAATAGAAGGATCACTGCTACCAAATTTGGGGACAAAACTCTTTCTAAAAAAATTTTAAAAAATCTCGAACCAAAAAAAGTTTCAAAAATCATGAAAAATAGAAAATGAGTCGTCTTGCCACGAAACTTCACATGAAAGCTTAGGGGACCATTGTGTGAATTTACAAGCCATAAAAATGGCATAGGCACAGCAGAAATATGAAGATGTGCTTGAACCCACCTACCACCCATTCGATCGTCGGCTTGCGCATCCTGCCTCTCTGGTCGGCTGAGTGCCCGTACGCTCGTTTTGTGGGTTAACTTAGGCATACAGAGTTCATTCCCAGTCTAAGATCAGACTAGACTGAGGGTTGTGGTAATAGGATCGGCAGCACGTAGGGAGGATTGGGTCGATCCCCGGCTTGCACGTTCTGCCTCTCCAACCAGCTGAACGTCCGCATGCTCGTTTCGTGGGTTGGCTTAGGCATACGGAGTTTATTCCATGTCTAAGACCCAACCAAATCGAGGGTTGTGGTAGAAGGACCGACAGCGGGATCGGCAGCATGTAGAGGGGGACCGGATCGATCTTCGGCTTGCGTATTCTGCCTCTCCGACCAGCTAAGCACCTGCACGCCCGTTTTGTGGGTTGGCTTAGGCATAGGGAGTTCATTCCATGTCTAAGCCCTAGCCGGACCGAGGATTGTGGCAGCGGGACCGGCAGCACGTAGAAGGGGACCGGGCCGATACCCGACTTGCACGTTATGCCTCTTCGATCGGCTCAGTGCTCGCACGCTCGTTTCATGTGTTGACTTATACATACGGAGTTCATTCCCAGTCTAAGATCAGACCGAACCAATGGTTGCAGCAGAAAGATCGACAGGACGCAGGGGGGACAAGGTCGATCCTCGGCTTGTGCATTCTGCCTCTCCTGTCGGCTGAGTGCCTGCACACTCGTTTTGTGGGTTGGCTTAGGCATACGGGGTTCATTCCTAGTCAAAAATTTTGAGCCACGATGCACATGCTGGGCTCGGGCATGTGTTGGTGCCGCATTTTTTTTGCTCGGGGCACCATCATTGGAGCATCGTCGGAGAGCTTAACCGGCAGCATTGGGGGTTCCAGTGATTGGGGGCACCGGGGGGTGTGCGCACATGATGTGCGGTGGGTGCTGGTACTTGGCCCTTATTATATTGGCCCCCTATCCCTCATCAAACCTCGAGAACTCACAACCCCTTAAAGAGCATTTGAGATTTTATAGGTTTGCTGCCAGTAGGCATTAAAGTGTTTGAAATGGGGACACTTTTTTCAAACGGTCATAAAATCTTCTCCACTTTGAGTTTTTAGCTGAATATTTTTGTGCATGCTAACAAAAATACAAGGATCACCTCTACCAAATTTGGGGACAAAAATCTTTCTAAACAAATTTTAAAAAATCCCAAACCGCAAAAAGTTTAAAAAATCGTGAAATATAGAAAACGGGTCATCTTGCCATGAAACTTCACATGAAAGCTTGGGGGACCATTGTATTAATTTACAAGCCATACAAATGGCATTGGAATGACCGAAATATGAGGATGTGCTTGGACCCACCTACCACCCGTACGATTCTCAGCTTGCGCATCCTGCCTTTCTGGTAGACTGAGCGCCCGCACGCTCATTTTGTGGGTTCACTTAGGCATACGGAGTTCATCCCTAGTCTAAGCATACAGAGTTCATTCCCAGTCTAAGATCGGGCCAGACCGAAGGTTGCGGTAGCAGGATCGACAGCACGCAGGGGGGACCGGGTCGATCCCCGACTTGCACATTCTGCCTCTTTGGCAAGCTGAGCGCCCGCACATCCGTTTCATGGGTTGGCTTAGGCATAGGGAGTTTATTCCATGTCTAAGCCCCTATCGGACCAAGGGTTGTGGTAGCGACACTAGCAGCACACAGAGGGAGTCCGGGCTGATCCTTGGCTTACGCATTATGCCTCTTCGACTGGCTCAGTGCCCATACGCTCGTTTCGTGGGTTGACTTAGGCATACGAAGTTCATTCCTAGTCTAAGATCAGATCGGTCTGAGGGTTGTGCAGCAAGATCGACAGCACACAAGGGGGGATCGGGCCGATCCCTGACTTGCACATTCTGCCTCTCCGACTGGCTGAGCACTCGCACGCTCGTTTCGTGGGTTGGCTTAGGCATACGGAGTTCATTCCATGTCTAAGCATACAGAGTTCATTCCCAGTCTAAGATTTTGAGCCACAGTGCACATGCTGGGCTCGGGCATGTGCTGGTGCCGCATTATTTTCGCTCGGGGCACCATCGCCAGAGCATCGTCGGAGAGCCTAACCGGTGGCATTGGGGGTTCCGGCGATTGGGGGGGCCGAGGGGGTGTGCGCACGTGATGTGTAATGGGTGCTGGTACTTGGCCCTTATATTGGGCCCCTATCCCTCATCAAACCTCGAGAAATCACACCCACTTAAAGAGCATTTGAGATTTTATAGGTTTGCTGCCAGTAGGCATTAAAGTGTTTGAAATGGGGACACTTTTTTCAAACGATCACAAAATTTTCTCCACTTTGAGTTTTTAGCTGAATTTTGTTTGTGCATGCCAACAAAAATAGAAGGATCATTGCTACTAAATTTGGGGACAAAACTCTTTCTTAAAAAATTTTAAAAAATCTCAAATCGTAAAAAGTTTCAAAAATTGTGAAAAATAGAAAATGGGTCGTCTTGCCAGGAAACTTCACATGAAGGCTGAGGGGACCATTGTGTGAATTTACAAGCCATAAAAATGGCATAGGCATAGCAGAAATATGAAGATGTGCTTGAACCCACCTACCACCCGTTCGATCGTCGGCTTACGCATCCTGCCTCTCTGGTCGGCTGAGTGCTCGCACGCTCATTTTGTGGGTTGACTTAGGCATACGGAGTTAATCCCTAGTCTAAGCATATGGAGTTCATTCCCAGTCTAAGATCAGACTGGACTGAGGGTTGTGGCAGTAGGATCGACAGCACACAGGGGGGACCGGGTCGATCCTCGGCTTGCACGTTCTGCCTCTCCAA
Organism: Durio zibethinus; assembly: GCF_002303985.1. The sequence continues at coordinate 33,918,226 of NW_019167826.1, read as the reverse complement.
CCAGCTGAATGTCTGCATGCTCGTTTCATGGGTTGGCTTAGGGATACGGAGTTCATTCCATGTCTAAGGCCCAGCCAGACCGAGGGTTGTGGCAGAAGGACCGACAGTGGGATCGGTAGCACGCAGAGGCAGACCGAGCTGATCCTCGGCTTGCGTATTCTACATCTTCGGCCAGCTGAGTGTTCGCACGCCCGTTTTATGGGCTGGCTTAGGCAGAGGGGGTTCATTCCATGTCTAAGCCCCAGTCGGACCGAGGGTTGTGGCAACGGGATCGGCAGCACGCAGAGGGGGACCGGGCCGATACCCAGTTTGCGCATTATGCCTCTTCGGTCAGCTCAGTGCCCGCACGTTCGTTTCATGTGTTGACTTATGCATACGGAGTTCATTCCCAGTCTAAGATCAGACCGAACCAATGGTTGCAGTAGAAAGATCGATAGCACGTAGGAGGGATAGGGTCGATCCTCGGCTTGTGCATTCTACCTCTCCTGCCAGCTGAGTGCCTGCACGCTCATTTTATGGGTTGGCATAGGCATACGAAGTTCATTCCCAGTCAAAGATTTTGAGCTACAGTGCACATACTGGGCTCGGGCATGTGTTGGTGCCACATTTTTTTCGCCTAGGGCACCATCGTCGGAGCATCATCGGAGAGCCTAACCGGCAGCATTGGGGGTTCCAGTGATTGGGGGCACCGGGGGTTGTGTGCACATGATGTGCGATGGGTGCTGGTACTTGGCCCTTATATTGGCCCCCTATCCCTCATCAAACCTTGAGAACTCACACCCCCTTAAAGAGCATTTGAGATTTTATAGGTTTGCTGCCAGTAGGCATTAAAGTGTCTGAAAATGGGGACACTTTTTTCAAACGGTCACAAAAACTTCTCCACTTTGAGTTTTTAGCTGAATTTTTTTGTGCATGCTAACAAAAATACAAGGATCGCCTCTACCAAATTTGGGGACGAAACTCTTTCTAAACAAATTTTAAAAAATCTCGAACCGCAAAAAGTTTAAAAAATCATGAAATATAGAAAACGGGTCGTCTTGCCACGAAACTTCACATGAGGGCTTAGGGAGCCATTGTATGAATTCACAAGCCATAAAAATGGCATTGGCATGGCAGAAATATGAAGATGTGCTTGAACCCACCTATCACCCATTTGATCCTCGGCTTGCGCATCCTGCCACTCTGGTCGGCTGAGCGCCCGCACGCTCGTTTCGTGGGTTGACTTAGGCATACGGAGTTCATCTCTAGTGTAAGCATATGGAGTTTATTCCCAGTCTAAGATCGGATCGGACCGAGGGTTACCACGCAGGATTGGCAGCACGTATGAGGGATCGGGTCGATCCCCGGCTTGTGCATTCTGCCTCTCCGGCCGGCTGAGTGCCCGCACGCCCGTTTCATGGGTTGGCTTAGGCATAGATAGTTCATTGCATGTCTAAGCCCCAGCCAAACCGAGGGTTGTGGCAGCGGGACCGACAGCATGCAGAGGGTGACCGGGCCGATCCCCGGCTTGCGCATTATGCCTTTTCGATTGGCTCAGCCCCCGCACGCTCATTTTGTGGGTTGATTAATGCATACGAAGTTCATTCCCAGTCAAAGATTGGATCGAACCGAGAGTTGTGGCAGCAAGATGGACAGCATACAAGGGGGATCGGGTCTATCCCCGACTTGCACATTCTGCCTCTCCGGTTGGCGGATCACCCGCACGCTCGTTTCGTAGGTTGACTTAGGCATACGGAGCTCATTCCATGTCTGCATGCTACCGATCCCTCGAAGGGGGATAATGCACAGGTTGAGGATCAGCCCGATCCACCTCTGCATGCTACCGATCCCGCTGTCGGTCCTGTTACCACAACCATTAGTCCGGTTGGGGCTTAGACATGGAATGTACTCTGTATGCCTAAGCCAACCTACGAAACAAGCGTGCGGGCGCTCAGTCGACTGAAGAGGTAGAATACGCAAGCCAGGGATCGACCCGGTCCCCCTTGCGTGCTGCCTATCCTGCTGCTGCAACCCTCGGTCCCACCGATCTTAGATTGGGAATGAACTCCGTATGCTTAGACTGGGGATGAACTCCGTATGCCTAAGTCAACCCACAAAACGAGCATACGAGCGCTCAGCCGATCGGAGAGGTCGGTCGGAGAGGCATAATGCATAAGTCGGGGATCAGCTCGATCCCCCTCTATGTGCTGCCGATCCCGTTGTCAGTCCTACTACCACAACCCTCGATCCGACTGGGGCTTAGACATAGAATGAACTCCGTACGCCTAAACCAACCCATGAAACGAATGTGCGGGCACTCAACCGACCGGAGAGGTAGAATGTACAAGCAGGGGATCGGCTCGATCCCCCCTGCGTGCTACCGATCCTGCTACCGCAACCCTTGATCCGATTCGATCTTAGACTGGGAATGAACTCCGTATGCTTAGACTGGGGATGAACTCCGTATGCCTAAGTCAACCCATAAAACGAGCGTGCAGGCGCTCAGCCGACCAGAGAGACAGGATGCGTAAGCCGGGGATCGAACGGATGGTAGGTGGGTTCAAGCACATCTTCATATTTCTGTCATGCCAATGCCATTTTTATGGCTTGTAAATTCATACAATGGTCCCCCAAGCCTTTATGAGAAGTTTCGTGGCAAGACAACCCATTTTCTATTTTTCATGATTTTCAAAACATTTTGCAGTTTGGGATTTTTTAAAATTTTTTCAGAAAGAGTTTTGTCCCCAAATTTGGTAGAGGTGATCCTTGTATTTTTGTTGGCATGCACAAAAAAAATTCAGCTAAAAACTCAAAGTGGAGAAGATTTTGTGACTGTTTGAAAAAAGTGTCCCCATTTCAGACACTTTAATGGCTACTGACAGCAAACCTATAAAATCTCAAATGCTCTTTAAGGGGGTGTGAGTTCTCGAGGTTTGATGAGGGATAGGGGGCCAATATAAGGGCCAAGTACCAGCACCCATCGTATATCATGTGTGCACACCCCCGGCCCCTATTGTCGGAACCCTCAATGCCTCCAGTTAGGCTCTTCGGCGATGCTCTGATGATGGTTCCCCGAGTGAAAAAAATGCAGCACCAGCACATGCCCGAGCCTAGCATGTCCACTGTGGCTCAAAATCTTAGACTGGGAATGAACTCCGTATGCTTAGACATGGAATGAACTCCGTATGCATAAGCCAACCCACGAAACGAGCGTGCGTGCGCTCAGCCGCCCTGAGAGGTAGAATGCGCAAGCCGGGGATTGACCCGGTCCCCCCTACGTGCTATCAATCTTGCTGCCGCAACCATTGATCCAGTCTGATCTTAGACTGGGAATGAACTCCGTATGCATAACTCAACCCATGAAACGAGCGTGCAGGCGCTAAGCCGGCCGGAGAGGCAGAATGCGTAAGCCGGGGATCGGCTCGGTCCCCCATGCGTGCTGTCGATCCTGCTGTTACAACCCTTGGTCCAATCCAATCTTAGACTGGGAATGAACTGTGTATGCTTAGACTGGGGATAAACTCCGTATGCCTAAGTCAACCCACGAAACGAGCGTGCAGGCGCTCAGTCGGTCGAAGAGGCAGGATGTGCAAGCCGGGGATCGAACGAGTGATAGGTGGGTTCAAGCACATCTTCATAATTTTGCCATGCCAATGCCATTTTTATGGCTTGTAAATTCGTAAAATGGTCCCTTAACCCTTCATGTGAAGTTTCGTGGCAAGACGTCCTGTTTTCTATTTTTCATGATTTTTGAAACTTTTTAGGGTTCGGGATTTTTTATATTTTTTTAGAAAGAATTTTGTCCCCAAATTTGGTATAGGTGATCCTTGTATTTTTGTTGGCATACACAAAAAAATTCAGCTAACTCGAAGTGGAGAAGATTTTGTGACCGTTTGAAAAAAATGTCCCCATTTCAGACACTTTAATGGCTACTAGCAGCAAACCTATAAAATCTCAAACGCTCTTTAAGGGGTGTGAGTTCTCTAGGTTTGATGAGGGATAGGGGGCCAATATAAGGGCCAAGTACCAGCACCCATTGCACATCATGTGCACACACCCCCTGGCCCCCTCAATCGTCGGAACCCCAAATGCCGCCGGTTAGGCTCTCCGATGATGCTCCAGCGATGGTGCCCCGGGCGAAAAAAATGCGGCTCCAGCACATGCCCAAACCTAGCATGTGCACCGTGGCTCAAAATCTTAGACTGGGAATGAACTCCAAATGCTTAAACATGGAATGAACTCCGTATGCCGAAGCCAACCCACGAAACAGCGTACGGGCGCTCAGCCGGTCGGAGAGGCAGAATGCGCAAGCCAGGGATCAACCTGATCCCCCTACATGCTGTCGATCCTGCTGCACAACCCCTTGGTCTGATCCGATCTTAGACTGGGAATGAACTTCGTATGCATAAGTCAACCCACGAAACGAGCGTGCGGGCGTTGAGTCGACTGAAGAGGCATAATGCGCAAGCCGGGGATCGGCCCAGTCCCCCTCTGCTTGCTGTCGGTCCCGCTGGCACAGCACTCGATCCGACTGGGGCTTAGACTTGGAATGAACTCCCTATGCCTAAGCCAACCCATGAAACGGGCATGAGGGCACTCAGTCAGCCGAAAAGGCAGAATGCACAAGTCAGGGATCGGCCATGTCCCCCCTCCGTGTTGTCGATCCTGCTATCGCAACCCCCGATCCGGTCCGATCCTAGACTGGGAATGAACTCTGTATGCTTAGACTGGGGATGAACTCCGTATGCCTAAGTCAACCCATGAAACGAGCATGCGAACGCTCAACCAACCGAAAGGGCCGACCGAAGAGGCATAATGCACAAGCTAGGGATCAATCCGGTCTCCCTCTGTGTGCTGCTAGTCCTGCTGCCACAACCCTTGATTCGACTGTGGCTTAAACATGGAATGAACTCCGTATGCCTAAGTCAACCCATGAAATGATCGTGCGGGGGCTCAATCGGCCGGAGAGGTAGAATGCGTAAGTCAGGGATTGGCCCGATCACCCCCTACGAGCTGTCGATCCTGCTGCTGGTCCTGCTACCGCAATCGTCGGTCTGATCCGATCTTAGACTAGGAATGAACTCCGTATGCTTAGACATGGAATGAACTCCGTATGCCTAATCCAACCCACGAAACGAGCATACGGGTGCTGAGCCGACTGGAGAGGCAAAATGCGCAAGCCGAGGATCAGCCCGATCCCCCTCTGTGTGCTGTCGGTCCAGCTGTCACAACCCTTGATCTGACTGGGGCTTAGACATGGAATGAACTCCCTATGCCTAATTCAACCCACAAAACGGGCGTGTGGGTGCTCAACTGATCGGAGAGGCAGAATGCATAAGCCGGGGATCGATCTGATCCCCTTACGTGCTGTTGATCCTGCTATCGTAACCCTCGGTCCGGTCTGATCTTAGAGTGGGAATGAACTCCATATGCTTAGACTGGGGATGAACTCCGTATGCCTAAGTCAACCCATGAAACAAGCGTGCAAGCGCTCAGCCAATCAGAGAGGCACGATGCGTAAGCCGGGGATCGAACAGGTGGTAGGTGGGTTCAAGCACATCTTCATATTTCTACCGTGCCAATGCCATTTTTATGGCTTGTAAATTCATACAATGGTCCCCTAAGCCTTCATGTGAAGTTTCATGGCAAGACGACCCGTTTTCTATTTTTCACGATTTTCAAAACTTTTTGTCGTTTGGGATTTTTTAAAATTTTTTTAGAAAGAGTTTTGTCCCCAAATTTGGTAGCGGTGATCCTTGTATTTTTGTTGGCATGCACAAAACAATTCAGCTAAAAACTCAAAGTGGAGAAGATTTTGTGACCATTTGAAAAATGTGTACTCATTCCAGACACTTTAATGGCTACTGGCAGCAAACCTATAAAATCTCAAATGCTCTTTAAGGGGGGGTGAGTTCTCGAGGTTTGATGAGGGATAGGGGCCAATATAAGGGCCAAGTGTCACACCCTGGGTGGGTGCGCCAGGCCAAGTACCAGCACCCATCCCACATCATGTGCGACCCCCCCGGCCCCCCAATCGTCAGAACCCCCAATGCCGTCAATTAGGCTCTCTGACGATGCTCCGGCGATGGTGCCTCGGGCAAAAAAAATGTCGCACCAGCACATGCCTGAGCCCAACATGTGCACCGTGGCTCAAAATCTTAGACTGGGAATGAACTCCATCTGCTTAGACATGGAATGAACTCCGTATGCCTAAGCCAACCCACGAAATGAGCGTACGGGAGCTCAACTGACCGAAGAGGTAGAATGCGCAAGCTGGGGATCGGCCCAGTCCTTCCCTACGTGCTATCGATCCTACTGCCGCAACCCTTGGATCGGTCTGATCTTAGACTGGGAATGAACTTCGTATGCATAAGTTAACCCACGAAGATTTTGTGACCGTTTAATTGCTACTGGCAGCAAACCTATAAAATCTCAAATGCTCTTTAAGGGGTGTGAGTTCTCGAGGTTTGATGAGGGATAGGGGGCCAATATAAGGGCCCAGTACTAGCACCCATCGCACATCATGTGTGCACACCCCCCGGGCTGCCCCATTCCTTGGAACCCCCAATGCCGTCGATTACGCTCTCTGATGATGCTTCGGTAATGTGCCCCGGGCGAAAAAAATGTGGCACCAGTACATGCCCGAGCCCAGCATGTGCACCGTGGCTCAAAATCTTATACTGGGAATGAACTCCATATGCTTAGACATGGAATGAACTCCGTATGCCTAAGCCAACCCACAAAACAAGCGTGCGGGCGCTCAGTCGACCGGAGAGGCAGAATACGTAAGCTGGGGATAGGCCCAGTCCCCCCTACCGACTGTCAATCCTGCTACTGCAACCCTCAATCTGATCTGATCTTAGACTAGTAATGAACTCTGTATGCATAAGTCATCCCATGAAATGAGCGTGCGAGCGCTGAGCCAACTGAAGAGGCATAATGCGCAAGTCAGGGATCAGCCCGATCCCCGTCTATGTGCTGTCGGTCCCACTGCTACAACCTTCAGTCTGGTTGGGGCTTAGACACAGAAAGAACTCCCTATGCCTAAGCCAACCCACGAAATGGGCATACGGGCAGTATGCGTAAGCTGGGGATCGGCACGATCCTCCTTACATGCTACTGATCTTACTGTCACAACCCTCGATCCGGTTTGATCTTAGACTGGGAATGAACTCTATATGCTTAGACTGGGGATGAACTCCGTATGCTTAAGTCAACCCATGAAATGAGCGTGCAGGCGCTCAGCCGGTCGAAGAGGCTGACCAGAGAGGGATAATGCGCAAGTCGGGGATCAGTTCAGGCCCCCTCTACGTGCGGATGCTTAACAGGTCAGAGAGATAGAATGCACAAGCCAGGGATCGACCCGGTCCCCCCTGCATGCTGTTGATCCTACTGTCGCATCCCTCGGTCCGGTCTGATCTTAGACTACGAATGAACTCCATATGCCTAAGTCAACCCATGAAACGAGCGTACGGGCGCTAAGCCAGCCAGAGAGGCATAATGCACAAGCCTGGGATCGGTCTGGTCCCCCTCTGCGTGCTGCCGGTCCCGCTGCCACAACCCTCGGTCCAACTGGGGCTTAGACATGGAATGAACTCCCTATGCCCAAGCCAACCCTTGAAACGGGCATGTGGGCGCTCAGTCGGCCGGAGAGGTAGAATGTGCAAGTCGGGGATCAACCTAGTTCCCCCTGCGTGCTGTCGATCCTGCAGCCATAACCCTCGATCTGGTCCGATCTTAGACTGGGAATAGACTTCGTATGCTTAGACTGGGGATGAACTCCGTATGCCTAAGTCAACCCACGAAATAAGCGTGCAGGTGCTCAGCCAACCAGAGAGCAAGATGCGCAAGCCGGGGATCGAACGGGTGGCAAGTGGGTTCAAGCACATCTTCATATTTTTGCCATGCCAATGCCATTTTTATGGCTTGTAAATTCGTACAATGGTCTCCTAAGCCTTCATGTGAAGTTTCATGGCAAGACAACCCATTTTCTATTTTTCTTGATTTTTAAAACTTTTTGTGGTTCAAGACAACCAAAGGCAGAATGTGCAAGCCGAGGATCAGCCCGGTTCCCCCTGCGTGCTGTCGATCCTGTTGCTACAACCCTTGATTCGATCTGATCTTAGAATGGGACTGAACTCCGTATACATAAGTCAACCCATGAAACGAGCGTGCAGACGCTGAGCCGACCGAAGAGGTATAATGCACAAGTTAGGGATCAGCTCGATCCCCCTCTGCGTGCTGGCGGTCCCTCTGCCACAACCCTCGGTTCGACAGTAGCTTAGACATGGAATGAACTCCCTATGTCTAAGCAACCCACGAAACAGGCGAACGGGCGCTCAGTCGGTCAGAGAGGCAGAATGCGTAAGTCGAGAATCAACCTGGGCCCCCCTGTGTGCTATCGATCCTGTAGCCGTAACCCTCAATCTGGTCTGATCTTAGACTGGGAATGAACTCCATATGCTCAGACTGGTAATGAACTCTGTTTGCCTAAGCTAACCCATGAAATGAGCGTGCAGGCGGTCAACCGACCGAAGAGGAAGAATGTGCAACCCGGGGATAGGCTCGGTCCCCCCCTGCGTGCTACTGATCCTGCTGCTGGTCCTGCTGTCGTAACCCTCAGTTAGGTCTGATCTTAGACTGGGAATGAACTCTGTATGCTTAGACATGGAATGAACTCTGTATGCCTAAGCCAACCCACGAAATGAGCGTGCGGGTGCTCAGCCAACCAGAGAGGCAGGATGCGTAAGTCGAGGGTCGAATGGGTGGTAGGTGGGTTCAAGCACATCATTATATTTTTGCCGTGCCAATGCCATTTTTATGGCTTGTAAATTCATACAATGGTCCCCTTAGCCGACCGGAGAGGCAGAATCCGCAAGCCGGGGATCGGCCCAATCCCTCCTGCGTGCTGTCGATCCTGCAGCCATAATCCTCGGTCTGGTTTGATCTTAGACGGGAATGCACTCCATATGCATAAGTCAACCTACGAGCATGCGGGCGTTGAGCCGACTGAAGAGGCATAATGCACAAGCCAGAGATTGGCTCGGTCCCCATCTACGTGCTGTCGATCCCGCTGCCACAACCCTCGATCTGACTGGGGCTTAGACATCGAATGAACTCCCTATGCCTAAGCCAACCCATGAAACGGGTGAACGGGCGCTTAGTTGGCCAGAGAGGTAGAATGCGCAAGCTGGGGATCGGCCTGATCCCTCTTACGTGCTATCGATCTTGTTATCGCAACCCTTGGTCTGATCCGATCTTAGACTGGGAATGAACTCCATATGCTTAGACTGGGGATGAATTCCGTATGCCTAAGTCAACCCACGAAACGAGCGTACGGGTGCTCAACCGATCAGAGAGGCCGATCGAGAGGCATAATGTGCAAGCCAAGGATCAACCCAATCCTCCGCTACATGCTGTCGATCCCGCTGTCGGTTCTACTACCACAATCCTCGATCCGGCTAGGGCTTAGACATGGAATGAACTACGTATGCCTAAGCTAACCCACGAAACGAGCGTGTGGGTGCTCAACCGGCCAGAGACGTAGCATGCGTAAGCCGAAGATCGGTTCGGTCCCCCTTGCGTGCTGTTGATCCTGCTGGTACTCCTGCTGCTGCAACCCTCGATCCAATCCGATCTTAGACTGGGAATGAACTCCGTATGCTTAGACATGGAATAAACTCTGTATGCCTAAGCCAACCCACGAAACGATTGTACGGGCAATTAGCCTATCGGAGAGGCAGAAAGCACAAGCCAAGGATCGGCCTGATCCCCCCTGCGTACTATCGATACTGCTATCACAACCTTCGGTCCGGTCTGATCTCAGATGGGGAATGAACTCCGTATGCCTAAGTCAACCCACGAAACGAGCATGCGGGGGTTGAGCAGACCGGAGAGGCAAAATGTGCAAGTTGAGGATCGGTACGATCCCCCTATGCGTGTTGCTGGTCCCGCTGCCACAACCCTCGGTCCGACTGGGGCTTAGACATGGAATGAACTCCCTATGCCTAAGCCAACCCATGAAACGGGCGTGCGGGCGCTCAGCCGGCCAGAGAGGCAAAATGCGCAAGCTAAGGATCGTCCCGATCCCTCCTACGTGCTATCGATCCTGCTGCCGCAACCCTTTGTCTGGTCCAATCTTAGACTGGGAATGAACTCCGTATGCTTAGACTGGGGATGAACTCCGTATGCCTAAGTCAACCCACGAAACGAGCGTACGGGCGCTCAGTCGGTCGGAGAGGCATAATGCGCAAGCCAGGGATCAACCCGATCCCCCTCTAGTGCTGCCGATCCCGCTACCGGTCTGGCTGTCACAAGCCTCAGTCCGACTGGGGCTTAGACATGGAATGAACTCTGTATGCCTAAGCCAACCCATGAAACGAGTGTGCAGGCGCTCAGTCGGCTAGAGAGGTAGAATGCGCAAGCCAGGGATCGGCTCGATCCCCCCTACGTGCTGCCGATCCTGCTGTTGGTACTACTGCCACAACCCTTAGTCTGGTCCAATCTTAGACTGGGAATGAACTCCGTTTGCTTAGACATGGAATGAACACCGTATGCCTAAGCCAACCACGAAACGAGCGTGTGGGCGCTCAACCGGTCGGAGCGACAGAATGCACAAGCGGAGGATCAGCCCAGTCCCCCCATGCGTGCTATCTATCCTGCTGCCGTAACCCTCGGTCTGATCTGATCTTAGACTGGGAGTGAACTCTGTATGCATAAGTCAACCCACGAAATGAGCGTGCGGGCACTGAGGCATAATGCGTAAATCGAGGATTAACTCAATCCCCCTCTGCGTGCTGTCAATCCTACTATCGCAACCCTCGGTCTGATTCAATATTAGACTGGGAATGAACTCCATATGCATAAGTCAACCCATGAAACGAGCGTGTGGGTGCTCAGTCGACTAGAGAGGCAGGATGCGCAAGTCGAGGATCGAATGGGCGGTAACTGGGTTCAAGCACATCTTCATATTTCTGCCTTGCCAATGCCATTTTTATGGCTTGTAAATTCATAAATCGTCCCCTAAGCCTTCATGCGAAGTTTCGTGGCAAGACGACCCGTTTTCTATTTTTCACGATTTTTGAAACTTTTTACGATTCGAGATTTTTTAAAATTTTTTAGAAAGAGTTTTGTAACCAAATTTGGTTGAGGTTATCCTTGTATTTTTTTTGGCACGCACAAAAAAATTCAGCTAAAAATTCAAAGTGGAGAAGATTTTGTGACCGTTTGAAAAAGTTGTCCCCATATTCAGACACTTTTAAATGGCCACTGGCAGCAAACCGATTTTAAAATACTCAAAATGCTCAATTTAAGGGGGTGTGAGTTCTCGTGGTTTGATGGATAGGGGGCCAATATATGGGCAAGTACCAGCATCGCACATCATGTGTGCACACCCCCTGGCCCCAATACTGAAACCGTCTCATGCCTACATACTGGGGACCATTGTAGGTCACCATAAACGATGGACTAGCCGATTTAGAGGCTGGGAATGCAACTCCGATGCTTCGATCGCTGCATCCTCCGGGGATGAACTTCGTATGCCTAGGTCAACCCACGAAACGAGCATGCGGGCACTCAGTTGGCTGGAGAGGCAGAAGACGTAAGCTGGGGATCGGTCTGGTCCCCCTTACGTTCTGTCGATCCTGGTGAAGCAACCCTCTGTCCGGTCCGATCTTAGACTGGGAATGAACTTCGTATGCTTAGACATGGAATGAATTCCGTATGCCAAAGCCAAAGCATGAAACGAGCGTACAGACGCTCAGCCAGTCGGAGAGGCAAAATGCGCAAGCCGGGGATCAGTCCTACCGCATTTCTTGGTCCTATCCGATCTTAGATGGGAATGAACTCCGTATGCATAAGTCAACCCACGAAATGAGCGTGCGAGCATTGAGCCGATCGAAGAAGCATAATGCATAACCCGGGGATCAGCCCAATCCCCCTCTGCGTGCTTTCGATCCCGCTACCACAACCCTCGATCCAACTGGGGCTTAGACATGGAATGTACTCCCTATGCCTAAGCCAACCCATGAAACGGGCGTGTAGGTGCTCAGTCAACCAGAGAGGTAGAATGCGCAAGTCGGGGATCGGTTTGGTCCCTTCCTGCGTGTTGTCGATCCTACGGCTGAAACCCTCGATCCGGTCCAATCTTAGACTAGGAATGAACTCTGTATGCTTAGACATGGAATGAACTCCGTATGCCTAAGCCAACCCATGAAACGAGCGTGCAGGCGCTCAGTCGGTCAGAGAGCCAGAATGCGCAAGTCGGGGATCGACCTAGTCCCCCTTACGCACTGTTGATCCTACTACCGCAACCCTCGATCTAGTCTGACCTTAGACTGGGAATGAACTTCGTATGCCTAAGTCAACCCACGAAATGAGCGTGCGGGCACTGAGTCGATCGGAGAGGCATAATGCGCAAGCCTGGGATCGGCCTGGTCCCCCTTTATGGGCTGCCGGTCCTGCTGCCATAACCCTCGGTTCGGTTGGGGCTTAGACATGGAATGAACTCCCTATGCCTAAGCCAACCCACGAAATGACCTGAGGGCGTGCGGGCGCTCAGTCGACCGGAGAGGCAGAAAGTGTAAGGCGAGGATCGGCCCGGTCCCCCTTGCGTGCTGTCGCAACCCTCGGTCTGGTATGATCTTAGAGTGGGAATGAACTCCGTATGCTTAGACTGGGGATAAACTCTGTATGCCCAAGTCATCCCACGAAACGAGCGTGTGGGCGCTCAGCCGACAAGAAAGGCAGGATGCGCAAGCCGGGGATCGAACGGGTGATAGGTGGGTTCAAGCACATCTTCATATTTCTGCCATGCCAATGCCATTTTTATGCCTTGTAAATTCATACAATGGTCCCCTAAGCCTTCATGTGAAGTTTCGTGGCAAGACGACCCGTTTTCTCTTTTTCATGATTTTTGAAACTTATTGCGATTTAGGATTTTTAAAAATATTTTTATATAGAGTTTTGGCCTCAAATTTGGTAGAGGTGATCCTTGTATTTTTGTTGGTGTGCACAAAAAAATTCAGCTAAAAACTCAAAGTGGAGAAGATTTTGTGACCGTTTGAAAAAAGTGTCCCCATTTTAGACACTTTAATGGCTACTGGCAACAAACCTATAAAATCTCAAATGCTCTTTAAGGGGTTGTGAGTTCTCGAGGTTTTATGAGAGATAGGGGGCCAATATAAGGGCCAAGTACTAGTACCCATCGCACATGGAACTCCCTATGCCTAAGCCAACTCACGAAATGGGCGTGCGGGCGCTCAGCCGATTGGAGAGGCAGAATGCGCAAGCCGGGGATTGGCCTGGTCCCCCCTACGTGCTGTCGATCCTGCTGCTGCAACCCTCAGTCCGGTCTGATCTTAGACTGGGAATGAACTCGGTATGCTTAGACTAGGGATGAACTCCGTATGCCTAAGTCAACCCATGAAACGAGCGTGCGGGAGCTCAGCCGATCAAAAAAACCGGTCGGAGAGGCATAATGCACAAGCCGAGGATCAGCACAGTCCGCCTCTGCATGCTGTCGATCCCACTGCCTGTCCTGCTACCATAACCCTCGGTCTGGCTCAGGCTTAGACATGCAATGAACTCAGTATGCCTAAGCCAACCCATGAAAACGAGCGTACGGGTGCTCCAGTCTGACTGGAGGGCAGAATCCGTAAACCGCGGCATTGGCCGCGGTCCCCCTCTACGTGCTAACGATCTGCTACTTGGTCCTGCTACTACACTCAGTCCCGGTCTGATCTTAGACTGAGATGAACTCATTTGCTTAGCTGGAATGAACTCCGTATGCCTAGCCAACCCATAAACGAGCGTGCGGGCGCTCAGCGGTCGGAGAGGTAGAATGCCAAGCCAGGGATCGCCTAGTCCTGCTGTGTGTTGCCTGGTTCCCGGCTGCCACATACCCTCAGTCTGACTGGGGGCTTAGACATGGAATGACTCCTTATGCCTAAGCCAACCCACGAAACGAGCGTGCGGGCGCTCAACTGGCCGGAGAGGTAGAATGCGCAAGCCAGGGATCGGTCCGGTCCCCATGCATGCTGTCGATCTTGCTATCGCAACCCTCGATTTGATCTGATCTTAGACTGGGAATGAACTCCATATGCCTAAGTCAACCCACGAAATGTGTGTGCGGGTGCTCAGCCGGCCGAAGAGGTAGAATGTGTAAGCCGGGGATCGACCCGGTCCCCCCTGCGTGCTGTCGATCCTGCTGCTGGTCCTACTACCGTAACCTTCAGTCCGGTTCAATCTTAGACTGGGAAAGAACTTCGTATGCTTAGACATGGAATGAATTCTGTATGCTTAAGCCAACCCATGAAACGAGCGTGTGGGCACTCAGTCGACCGGAGAGCCAGAATGCGTAAGTTGGGGATCGGCCCGATCCCCCTTTGTGTGCCGTCAATCTTGCTACTGCAACCCTCGGTCCGGTCTGATCTTAGACTAGGAATCAACTTCGTATGCCTAAGTCAACCAACGAAATGAGCGTGCGGGCGCTAAGCCGACCGGAGAGGCATAATGCGTAAGTCAGGGACCGACCTGGTCCCCCTCTACGTACTATCGGTCCCGCTACCACAACCCTCGGTCTGGTTAGGGCTTAGACATGGAATGAACTCCCTATGCCTAAGCCAACCCATGAAACGGGCATGCGAGCGCTCAGCCGACCGGAAAGGCAGAATGTGCAAGTCAGGGATCGGCTCGGTCCCCCCCGCATGCTGTCGATCCTGCTGTCACAACCCTCAATCTGGTTCGATCTTAGACTAGGATTGAACTCCGTATGCTTAGACTGGGGATGAACTCTGTATACCTAAGTCAACCCACAAAATGAGCGTGCGGGTGCTCAATCGGTCGGAGAGGCAGAATGCGTAAGCCGGGGATCGAATGAGTGGTAGGTGGGTTCAAGCACATCTTCATATTTTTGTCCTGCCAATGCCATTTTTATGGATTGTAAATTCATACAATTGTCCCCTAAGCCTTCATGTGAAGTTTTGTGGCAAGACGACCCGTTTTCTATTTTTCACAATTTTTGAAACTTTTTCCGGTTCAGGATTTTTTAAAATTTTTTTAGAAAGAGTTTTGTCCCCAAATTTAGTAGAGGTGATCCTTGTATTTTTGTTGGCATGCACAAAAAAATTGAGGTAAAAACTCGAAGTGGAGAAGATTTTGTGACCGTTTGAAAAAAGTGTCCCCATTTCAGACACTTTAACGTCTACTGGCAGCAAACCTATAAAATCTCAAATGCTCTTTAAGGGGGTGTGAATTCTCGAGGTTTGATGAGGGATAGGGACCAATATAAGGGCCAAGTACCAGCACCCATCGCACATCATGTGCGCACACCCCCTGGCCCCTCCAATTGCCAGAACCCCCAATGCCGCCGGTTAGGCTCTCCGATGATGCTCCGGTGATGGCACCAGCACATGCCCGAGCCTATCATGTGCACCGTGGCTCAAACTCTTAGACTGGGAATGAACTCTATATGCTTAGACATGGAATAATGCACAAGCCGGGGATCGACTCGGTCCCCCTCTGCATGCTACCGGTCCCGCTGCCACAACCCTCGATCCGGCTGGGGCTTAGACATGGAATGAACTCCCTATGCCTAAGCCAACCCATGAAACGGGCGTACGGGCGCTCAATCAGTCGGAGAGGTAAAATGCGCAAGCCGAGGATCAGCCCAATCCCTCCTACGTGCTATCGATCTTGCTACCGCAACCCTCGGTCCGATCCGATCTTAGACTGGGACTGAACTCCGTATGCTTAGACTAGGGATGAACTCTTTATGCCTAACTAAACCCACGAAACGAGCGTACAGGCACTCAACCGACCAGAGAGGTAGAATGCGCAAGCTGGGGATCAGCCCATTCCCCCTCTGCGTGCTGTCGATCCTGCTATCGGTCCTACTGCCACAACCTTCGGTCCGGCTGGGGCTTAGACATGGAATGAACTTCGTATGCCTAAGCCAACCAATGAAAAGAGCGTGCAAGCTCTCAGCCAACTGGAAAGGTAGAATGCGCAAGCCAGGGATCAGCTCGATCTCTTTCTATGTGCTATCAATCCTAGTGCTGGTCCTACTACCGTAACCCTCAGTCCGGTCCGATCTTAGACTGGGAATGAACTCCGTATGCTTAGACATGGAACGAACTCTGTATGCCTAAGCCAACCCATGAAACAAGCATACGGGCACTCAGCCGACCGGAGTGACATAATGCGCAAGTCGAGGATCGGCTCGATCCCCCTCTGCGTGCTGTCGATCCTGCTGCCACAACCCTCGGTTCGGTTGGGGTTTAGACATGGAATGAACTCCGTATGTTTAAGCCAACCCATGAAATGAGCGTGCGGGCGCTTAGTCGATCAGAGAGGCAGAATGCGTAAGCCGAGGACCGGCCCAGTCCCCCTTGCGTGCTGTTGATCCTGTTGTCACAACCGTTGGTCTGGTCTTATCTTAGACTGGGAATGAACTCCGTATGCTTAGACTGGGGATGAACTCTGTATGCCTAAGTCAACCCACGAAACTAGCGTGCGGGCACTCAACCGGTCGGAGAGGCATAATGCGCAAGCCGGGGATCAGCCCGATCCCTCTCTGCGTGCTGTCGATCCCACTGTCGCTCTTGCTACCACAACCCTCAATCCAGCTAGGGCTTAGACATGGAATGAACTTCGTATGCCTAAGCCACCCATGAAACGAGCGTGCGTGTGCTCAGCTGATCGGAGAGGCAGAATGCGCAAGCCGGGGATCAACCCGATCCCCCCCTACGTGCTGCCGATCCTGCTGCTGGTCCTACTGCCACAACCCTCAGTCCGGTCCGATCTGAAACTGGGAATGAACTTCGTATGCTTAGACATGGATTAAACTCCATATGCCTAAGCCAAGCCACGAAATGTGTGTACAGGTGCTCAGCCGACCAGAAAGGCAGAATGCGTAAGCCAGGGACTGACCCGATCCCCGCTTACATGCTGTTGATCCTGCTACTGTAACCCTTGGTCTGATCCGATCTGAGATTGGGAATGAACTCCGTATGCCTAAGTCAACCCATGAAATGAGCGTACGGGCGATGAGCCAGCCGAAGAGGCATAATGTGCAAGCCGGGGATCGACTTGGTCCCCCTCTGCATGCTGTCAATCCCACTGCCACAACCCTCGATCCGACTGGGGCTTAGACATGGAATGAACTCTCTATGCCTAAGCCAACCCATGAAACGGGCGTGCGGGTGCTCAGCCGGTCGGAGAGGCAGAATGAGCAAGCCGGGGATTGGCCTGATCCCCCCTATGTGCTACCGATCTTGCTGTCGCAACCCTCGGTTCGATCTAATCTTAGACTGGGAATGAACTCCGTATGCTTAGACTGGGGATGAACTCCGTATGCCTAAGTCAACCCATGGAACGAGCGTGCGGGCGCTTAGCCGACCAGAAAGACAGGATGCGTAAGCCGGGGATCGAACGAGGGGTAGGTGGGTTCAAGCACATCTTCATATTTCTGCCATGCCAATGCCATTTTTATGGCTTGTAAATTCATACAATGGTCCCCTAAGCCTTCATGTGAAGTTTCATGGCAAGATGAACCATTTTCTATTTTTCATGATTTTTGAAACCTTTTACGGTTCGGGATTTTTTAAAATTTTTTCAGAAAGAGTTTTGTCCCCAAATTTGGTAGAGGCGATCCTTGTATTTTTGTTGGCATGCAAAAAAAGGTTCAGCTAAAAGCTCGTAGTGGAGAAGATTTTGTGACCCGTTTGGAAAAAGTGTCCCCCATTTCAGACACTTTAATGGCTACTGGCAGCAAAGCTATAAAATCTCAAATGCTCTTTAAGAGGGTGTGAGTTTTTGAGGTTTGATGAGGGATAGGGGGCCAATATAAGGGCCAAGTACCAGCACCTATCGCACATCATGTGCGTACACCCCCCAACCCCTCCAATCATCGAAACTTCCAATGCCGCTAGTTAAGCTTTCTGGCGATGCTCCGACAGTATGTATCTCACTGATGTAGCCTTATTGTGGTAGAGGCATAGGTGTGATGATGTCAGGCATGGGAGCACCAAGATTGGAACCTGGGCAAAGTTCCAAAAGGAGTTTAGAGAACAATTTTACCTGGAGTATGCCGATGATGAGGTGTGGGCAAAGTTACGCAGGCTGAGCCAGCAAGGGGACATAAGGGAGTATGTCTAGAAATTCCTGAATTGATGCTATAGATCTCGGATCTAGGTGAAAAGGATGCCTTTTTTGCTTTCATGGATGGGTTGAAGCCGTGGGTGAAGTATGAGCTACAAAGGAGAGGAGTTCATGACTTGGCTAAAGCCATGACTACTGCCGAGGCCTTGATAGAGTTCAAGCCTCTGAATAAGTTCGAGTCTACCAAGCCCAAGGGTAAGGGCAGGGACGATAGGGACTGAAAGAAGCAGTCCAAGGGGAAGGACCATGATCGAGAGTCCAAGGATGGAGACCAAGACCGTTCAACCAATGATGGCGAGAGAAAGCCACCAGCAGGCAAGTGGAAAGCAAAAAGGGACCGAGAGCCACTAGCATAGCATGCAATTGCGTGGAGCCACATAGTGTGCAATTGCCCGTAGAACGGCAAGCTGGCTGCTATAAACAAGGAGTCTGACGAGGAGCCAGAGTCAGGGGTAGCAAAGCTTGGGTCGTTGGTGCTCAATGCTATCCAGAGTAAGGGGAGCCGCAAGCCAAAGGGCTTGATGTTTGCTGATCTGATGGTTACGGGTCAGAAGGTGAGCGTACTGGTGGACATAGGTGCCTCACATCTTTTTATTTCAGGTGATTGAGCTCGGCAGCTCAGACTAAAGGTGTAGAAAAGGACTGGTACCATCAAAATGGTGAACTCCAATGAAGTTCCAGCTATTGGAGTAACGTGGGGAGTGGAGTTATAGCTTGGAGACTGGAAAGGCAAGGAGACCATTGAGGTAATACCCCTTGACGACTATGAGTTTGTGATTGGGTTGGATTTCCTTGTTCGGATTAACGCCCTCCTTGTGCCTTTTGTCGATTGTGTTTGCATCTTGGATACACGGTGCCAATGCCTAGTGCCATTGAGGAGAGGGTCTGGAGTTGGGTCGCGGGTGGTGTCAACCATCCAATTTGCCAAGGCGGTAAGCAGATAAAAAGACACCTTCTTGGTAGCCCTGAAATATGATGAGCCAAGGGAGAAGGAGACCGAGTCACCCTTGGAGGTGCTAAAGGTGCTAAAGACCTTTAGTGATGTGATGCCCGCAAAGCTACCTAGCAAGCTACCACCTAAGAGACAGGTGGACCACAAGATCGAGCTGGTGTCCGAGGCCAAGCCACCAGCTAGAGCCCCTTATCGAATGTCTCCACCAGAGATGGAGGAGTTGAGGAAGTAGCTCAAAGAGTTAGTTGATATCGACTTCATCAGGCCATCGAAGGCACCCTATGGTGCACCGGTTCTATTTCAACGCAAGCATGATGGGTTGTTGCGGCTGTGCATAGACTACCAGGCTTTGAACAAGCTGACCATCAACAACAAGTTCCCTTCCCACTCATTGCGGACTTGTTCGATCAACTTAGGAGCGCAAGGTGGTTCACTAAGCTGGATTTGAGGTCAGGCTACTATCAAGTCAGGATCACGAAGGGAGATGAGCCAAAGATAGCATGTGTCACTCGGTATGGTTTGTATGAGTTCTTGGTGATGCCTTTCAGACTCACAAATGCCCCAGCAACATTCTGCACCCTTATGAACAAGGTACTTCAGTCATTCCTTAATCGGTTTGTTGTGGTTTTTTTGGACGACATTGTGACCTACAACCAGACTTTGGGGGAGCATGTAGACCACTTGAGACAGGTGTTCGAGGTGTTACAGGAGATCCCATTCCTTGGCCACATAGTGGGAGGTGGCAGGATATGCATGGATGAAGGCAAGATACACGCCATCTTGGAATGGCAACCGCCAGCCAAGGTCACTGAGTTGAGATCGTTCCTTGGGCTGGTCAACTATTACAGGCACTTCATCAAAGGTCACTTAGTAAAAGCCACGCCATTGACTGACTTGCTCAAGAAAGGGAAAGCATGGGAGTGAAGCGCAGGGTGCCAGGAAGCCTTTGACAGGTTGAAGCGAGTTGTGATCGAGGAGCCAGTCTTGGCCTTACCAGACCATCCCAAGCCGTATGAGGTGCATACGAATGTATCAGACTTTTCCATAGGGGGCTTGTTGATGCAGGAGGGACGTCCAGTCACGTTCGAGAGCAAGAAGCTGAATGAGACTGAGTGCAAGTACACAGTCCAAGAGAAAGAGATGACTGCAGTGGTGCACTGCTTGTGCACTTGGTGCCATTACCTGTTGGGGTCAAGGTTCATGGTTAGGACGGACAATATGGCAACCAGCTACTTCCAAACGCAGAAGAAGCTATCCCCCAAACAGGCGAGATGGCAAGATTTTCTTGCAAAATTTGATTTCTAGATGGAGTACAAGTCAAGGCAGGCGAACCTAGTGGCAAACGCCCTGAGCAGGAAGGCTAACCTTGCTACCATTAGCCAACCAGAGGGGTCACTAGTGCCGCATATCAAGCAGGGACTTGCGCATGATCTTACAGCCAAGGCTTTGATGAAGTACGCCCAGCAAGGTAAGACGAGGCAATTTTGGTTGCAGGATGGTTTGCTGTGGGCAGCAGACTGTTTGTGCCGTAGCACGGAAAGCTCCGCAAGGAAGTTTTACAAGAATGCCATGATTCAAGGTGGGCTGGACACCCCAAAGTGAGCCGTACCTTGGCATTGATCGAGGACCGATACTACTGGCTGCATATGAGGGACGATGTGGAGGCCTATGTGAAGACTTATCTTGTGTGCCAACAGGATAAGGTGGAGTTCAAGAAACCAGGTGGTCTCTTGGAGCCATTGCCAGTGCCAGAACGACCATGGGAGAGTGTTTCTCTGGACTTTATAGTCGGTCTACCCAAAGCAGAAGGGTTTGGAAGCATCATGGTAGTGGTGGACAGGTTTTCCAAGTATGGAATCTTCATTCCAGCAACCAAAGAGTGCCCAATCGAGGAGGCAGCTCGATTGTTCTTGAAGAACATGGTTAAGTATTGGGAGGTGCCGAGGACCACTGTTAGTGATTGGGATGGGCGTTTCACGGGTAGGTTCTGGACTGAGTTGTTCAAGCTGTTGGGGTCAGACTTGAACTTTTCCACCAGCATGCATTCGCAGATCGATGGGCAGACAGAACGAGTGAATGGACTATTGGAGGTCTACCTCAGGCACTATGTGAGTGCCACACAAAGGGACTGGCCAAATCTGCTAGATATTGCACAGTTTTCCTACAACTTGCAAAGGAGCGAGGCAACAAACTAGAGCCCATTTGAGGTTGTGACAGGGCAACAACCACTAACACCCGGTTCGATTGCTGCAGGTTATACAGGGCCGAATCCAATAGCATACAAGTTTGCCAAGGCATGGCAGGAGCAAACTGACTTGGCCAGAGTTTGTCTACACAAGGCGGCCAAGAGGTCGAAGAAGGAGGCAGACCAGAATAGGCGGGACGTGTAGTTCCAGGTTGGAGACTTGGTGTTGGTGAAGCTGCATCCCATTGTGCGCCATAGAGGGCTACACAAAGGCCTAGTTTGGAGGTATGTGGGACCTTTTCGAGTAGTCAAAAGGGTAGGCAAGGTTGCCTACAAGCTGGATATGCCACCTAAGTCGAGGGTACACCCGGTGTTCCATGTGAGCATGGTCAAGCCGTTCCATGAGGATGAGGGAGATCCAAGATGGGCAGAGTCAAAGTGTGCACCATTGGGAGCAAGGGCTTCATATGAGAAGGAGGTCCACAGCATCATAGCTGATCAGGAGGTGAGACGAAAGAACTATCAGCCAAGACAATAGTACTTGGTGTGCTGGAAGACACTTCCAGATAGTGTGACGAGCTGGGAACCAGCAGATGACTTATGGTAGTTTGGGGACCAGATCAGGCAGTACCATGTAAAAGATGCAACGAAGGTGTTACGTAATCAGGTGGGGGAGAATGTCACACCCTGGGCAGGCATGCCAGGCACATCAGGCGCACCAACAGGTTGAGGCCCGTAGACCAGGCGTGCTGGTGGGTATCTGCGTGCAAAGCCTAGCAAACAAGTTCAGAATGCCTGCCCAACTTGCAGGCCAGCTCGTGAGACCAAGGCCTGGCATATAAGCTTTCTGCACCACTTCCAAAAGGGCCCAAGGTGCTGGACACACAAGGGAAGCTTTTGGAAGCAGGCAGGATCAGCAGCAGCATCCTGGCAGATTTGGTTGACCCTGAAAATCAGGAGTTAGCATCCTGATTGATTGTAATTTGTATAATCCCATGATTTTAGCCTTTATTCTAGGGATATTGCCATTAAGTGTAAGCTAGAGCCTCAACTATAAATAGAGGGCTACTCCTCCCTCATTTGTACACCATCAAACACTTCCGTTTCAGAGAATACAAGAGCATTTCTAGAATTCTGCCTTCTTATCCTGTTTCTTTTTAACTTGTGTAATCAGCCCTTCCCGTTGTTCTAGTGCCCGTACGCTTGTGTTTTAGGCTGACTTAGGCATAAAGGAGGACATTCCAAGCCTAAGGCCACACGGTTTCTGAGTCTAAGGTTGGAGCCCGTGACACAAGTACCAGCACCCATCGTACATCATGTGCGCACACCCCCCCGACCCCCCCAATCGTCGGAACCCTAATGCCACCTGTTAGGCTCTCCGATGATGCTCCGACGATGGTGCCCCGGGCAAAAAAAATGCAGCACTAGCACATGCTTGAGCCCAGCATGTGCACCATGGCTCAAAATCTTAGACTGGGAATGAACTTCATATGCTTAGACATGGAATGAACTCCGTGTGCTTAAGCCAACCCATGAAATGAGCGTGAGGGCACTCAGTCAGTCGGAGAGGCATAATACGCAAGCTGGGGATCGATCCGGTACCTCTTTATGTACAGTCGGTCCCGCTGCCACAACCCTCTGTCCGGGTCGGGCTTAGACATGGAATGAACTCCCTATGCCTAAGCCAACCCACGAAACAGGCGTGCAGGTGCTCAGCTGGCCGGAGATGTAGAATGCGCAAGTTGGGGATCAGTTTGGTACCCCTCTCCGTGTTGCTGGTCCCACTGCCACAACCCTTGGTCTGACTGTGGCTTAGACATGGAATGAACTCCCTATGCCTAAGCCAACCCACGAAACGGGCATGCGGGCACTCAACCGATCGGAGAGGCAGAATGCACAAGTCGGGGATCGACCCGATCCTCCCTTCGTGTTGTCGATCCTACTGCCGCAACCCTCGGTTCGGTCTGATCTTAGACTGGGAATGAACTCTGTATGCTTAGACTTGGGATGAACTCCGTATGCCTAAGTCAACCCACGAAACGAGCGTGCGGACGCTCAGTCGACCAGAGAGGCAAGATGCGCAAGTCGGGTATCGAACGGGTGGTAGGTGTGTTCAAGCACATCTTCATATTTCTACCATGCCAATGCCATTTTTATGGCTTGAAAATTCATACAATGGTCCCCTAAGCCTTCATGTGAAGTTTCATGGCAAGACGACCCGTTTTCTATTTTTGATGATTTTCAAAACTTTTTTTGGTTTGGGATTTTTTTAAAATTTTTTAGAAAGAGTTTTGTCCCCAAATTTGGTAGAGGTGATCCTTGTATTTTTTTTGGCATGCACAAAAAAATTCAGCTAAAAACTCGAAGTGGAGAATATTTTGTGACTATTTGAAAAAAGTGCGCACACCCCTCCGGCCCCCCCAATCGCCGGAACCCAAAATGCCATCGGTTAGGCTCTCCGACGATGGTGCCCCGGGCAAAAAAAATGTGGCACCAGCACATGCCCGAGACCAGCATGTGCACCGTGGCTCAAACACTTAGGCTGGGAATGAACTCCGTATGCTCAGACATAGAATGAACTCCGTATGCCTAAGCCAACCCACGAAACGAGCATGCGGGCACTCAGCGGTCGGAGGGGTAGAATGTGCAAGCTGGGGATCGGCCTGATCCCCCTCTACATGCTGCCAGTCTCGTTGCCACAACCCTTGGTTCGGCTGGGGCTTAGACATGGAATGAACTCCCTATGCCTAAGCCAACCCACGAAACGGGCGCGCGGGAGCTCAGTCGGCTGGAGGGGCAGAATGCGCAAGCCGGGGATCGGCCCGGTCCCCCCTGCGTGCTACCAATCCTGCTGTTGCAACCCTCAATCCAGTTCGATGTTAGACTGGGAATGAACTTCGTATGCTTAGACTAGGGATTAACTTCGTATGCCTAAGTCAACCCACGAAACGAGCGTACGGGTTATCAGTCAGTCGGAGAGGCATAATGCGTAAGCCGGGGATCAGCTCGGTCCCCCTCTACGTGCTGCCGACCTTGCTGTCGGTCCTACTACCACAACCCTTGGTCCGACCGGGGCTTAGACATGGAATGAACTCCGTATGCCTAAGCCAACTCACGAAACGAGCGTGCGGGCGCTCAACCCACCAGATAGGCAAAATGCGCAAGCCGGGGATCGGACCGTTCCCCCCTGCATGTTGTCGATCCTACTGTTCGTCCTGCTATCGCAACCCTCGATCCAGTTTGATCTTAGACTGGGAATGAACACCGTATGCTTAGACATGGAATGAACTCCGTATTCCTAAGCCAACCCACGAAACGAGCGTGCGGCGCTCAGTCGGTCGGAGATGCAGAATACGTAAGCTGTGGACCTGCTAGGTCCCCCCTGCGTGCTGTCGATCTTGCTGTCACAACCCTCGGTTTGATTTGATCTTAGACTAGGAATGAACTCTGTATGCTTAGACTGGGGATGAACTCCGTATGCCTAAGTCAACCCATGAAACGAGCGTGCGGACGCTCAGCCAACCAGAGAGGTAGGATGCGTAAGTCGGGGATCGAACGGGTGGTAGGTGGGTTCAAGAACATCTTCATATTTCTGCCATGAAAATGCCATTTTTATGGCTTGTAAATTCATACAATGGTCCCCTAAGCCTTCATGTGAAGTTTCGTGGCAAGGTGACCCATTTTCTATTTTTCATGATTTTTGAAACTTTTTGCGGTTCGAGATTTTTTAAAAGTATTTTAGAAAGAGTTTTGTCCCCAAATTTTGTAGAGGTGATCCTTTTATTTTTGTTGGCTTGCACAAAAAAATTCAGCTAAAAACTCGAAGTGGAGAAGATTTTGTGACCGTTTGAAAAAAGTGTCCCCATTTCACACACTTTAATGGCTACTGGCAGCAAACCTATTAAAATCTCAAATGCTCTTTAAGGGGGTGTGAGTTCTCAAGGTTTGATGAGGGATAGGGGGCCAATGTAAGGGCCAACTACCAGCACCCATCGCACATCATGTGCGCACACCCCGTGGCCCCCAATCACTGGAACCCCCAATGCCGTCGGTTAGGCTCTCCGGTGATGCTCCGGCAATGGTGCCCCGGGTGAAAAAAATGTGGCACCAGCAGATGCCTAAGCCCAGCATGTGCATCATGGCTCAAAATCTTAGACTGTGAATGAACTCTGTATGCTTAGACATGGAATGAACTCCGTATGCCTAAGCCAACACACGAAACAAGCGTGCGAGCGCTCAGCCGGTCGGAGAGGCTTAATGCGCAAGCCGGGGATTCGCCCAGTCCCATTCTGCATGCTTCGGTCCCGCTGCCACAACCCTCAACTGGGGCTTAGACATGGAATGAACTCTCTATGCCTAAGTCAACCCACGAAATGGGCATGCGGGCGCTCAGCCGACCGGAGAGGCAGAATGCGCAAACTGAGGATCAACCCGATCCCCCTACGTGCTGTTGATCCTACTGTCGTAACCCTCGGTCTAATCTGATCTTAGACTGGGAATGAACTCCGTATGCTTAGACTAGGGATGAACTCAGTATACCTAAGTCAACCCATGAAACGAGTGTACAGGCGCTCAGTCGACCGGAGAGGTCGGTCAGAGAGGCATAATGCGTAAGTCGAGGATCAACCAGATCCTTCTTTGCGTGCTATCAATCCTACTGCCACAACCCTCGGTCCAGCTAGTTCTTAGACATGGAATGAACTCCGTATGCCTAAGCCAACCCACAAAATGAGCATGGGGGTGCTCAACCGACCAGAGAGGTAAAATGCCAAAGTCGGGGATCGACCCGATCCCCCCTACGTGCTATCGTTCCTGTTGCTGGTGCTACTGCCACTACCCTCGATCTGGTCTGATCTTAGACTGGGAATGAACTCCATATACTTAGACATGGAATGAACTCCGTATGCCTAAGCCAACCTATGAAATGAGCGTGCGTGCGCTCAGCCGGCCAAAGAGGTAGAATTTACAAGCCAGGTACCAGCTCGATCCCCCCTGCATGCTACCGATCTTACTGTAGCAACCCTCGATCCAATCCGATCTTAGACTGGGAATGAACTCCGTATGCTTAGACTGGGATGAACTTTGTACGCCTAAGTCAACCCATGAAACGAGCGTGCGGGTGCTCAACCGATCAGAGAGGCCAATCAAAAAGGA
>NW_019167826.1:33844758-33890797 GCF_002303985.1 Durio zibethinus | reverse complement strand
CATGAAATGAGTGTGCGGGTGCTTAGTCAGTCAGAGAGGCAGAATGCGTAAGCCAAGGACCGACCCAGTCCCCCTTGCGTGCTGTCGATCCTGCTGTCACAACCGTTGGTCTGGTCTTATCTTAGACTGGGAATGAACTCCGTATGCTTAGACTGGGGATGAACTCCGTATGCCTAAGTCAACCCACGAAACTAGCGTGCGGGCACTCAACCGGTCGGAGAGGCATAATGCGCAAGTCGGGGATCAGCTCGATCCCTCTCTGCGTGCTGTCGATCCCACTGTCGCTCTTGCTACCACAACCCTCAATCCAGCTAGGGCTTAGACATGGAATGAACTTCGTATGCCTAAGCCACCCATGAAACGAGCGTGCGTGTGCTCAGCCGACCGGAGAGGCAGAATGCGCAGCCGGGATCAACCCGATCCCCCCTACGTGCTGCCGATCCTGCTGCTGGTCCTACTGCCACAACCCTCAGTCCGGTCCGATCTTAAACTGGGAATGAACTTCGTATGCTTAGACATGGATTAAACTCCATATGCCTAAGCCAAGCCACGAAATGTGTGTACAGGTGCTCAGCCGACCAGAGAGGCAGAATGCGTAAGCCAGGGACTGACCCCGATCCCCGCCTTGCGTGCTGTTGATCCTGCTACTGTAACCTTGGTCTGATCCGATCTGAGACTGGGACTGAACTCCGTATGCCTAAGTCAACCCATGAAATGAGCGTACGGGCGATGAGCCAGCCGAAGAGGGCATAATGTGCAAGCCGGGGATTGACCTGGTCCCCCTCCTGCGTGCTGTCAATCCCACTGCCCACAACCCTCGATCCGACTGGGGCTTAGACATGGAATGAACTCTCTATGCCTAAGCCAACCCATGAAACGGGCGTGCGGGTGCTCAGCCGGTCGGAGAGGCAGAATGAGCAAGCCGGGGATTGGCCTGATCCCCCCTATGTGCTACCGATCTTGCTGTCGCAACCCTCGGTTCGATCTAATCTTAGACTGGGAATGAACTCCGTATGCTTAGACTGGGGATGAACTCCGTATGCCTAAGTCAACCCATGGAACGAGCGTGCGGGCGCTTAGCCGACCAGAAAGACAGGATGCGTAAGCCGGGGATCGAACGAGGGGTAGGTGGGTTCAAGCACATCTTCATATTTCTGCCATGCCAATGCCATTTTTATGGCTTGTAAATTCATACAATGGTCCCCTAAGCCTTCATGTGAAGTTTCATGGCAAGATGAACCATTTTCTATTTTTCATGATTTTTGAAACCTTTTACGGTTCGGGATTTTTTAAAATTTTTTCAGAAAGAGTTTTGTCCCCAAATTTGGTAGAGGCGATCCTTGTATTTTTGTTGGCATGCAAAAAAAGGTTCAGCTAAAAGCTCGTAGTGGAGAAGATTTTGTGACCGTTTGGAAAAAGTGTCCCCATTTCAGACACTTTAATGGCTACTGGCAGCAAAGCTATAAAATCTCAAATGCTCTTTAAGAGGGTGTGAGTTTTTGAGGTTTGATGAGGGATAGGGGGCCAATATAAGGGCCAAGTACCAGCACCTATCGCACATCATGTGCGTACACCCCCCAACCCCTCCAATCATCGAAACTTCCAATGCCGCTAGTTAAGCTTGGGACTAAATCATTACTCAGAGCCTTATGGTAGTTGAGCATAGGTTATGCGTAGCATGGAGCTGTCAAGATGGACACCTAGTCAAACGTTCAACATGAGTTCAGAGATTTTCCTGTTATGCCAAGATACGAAGTTCACGTCCACTGAAGCAAGGGAAGGTGATTCTAGATTCCTGAATTGAAGAGATCTTGATCAGTGGAGTATTCCTTTCTGATGTGAGCGTCATGAACGAGCTTTCATGGCTCAAAGGAGAGGAGTTCTGCCGGCTAAGCCATATGCAGTCCAGCCTATGTTAGAGTTCGAAAGCCTGAATAGGGCGATCTACAAGCCATGGGTAAGGTTAGGCTGATGCGTAGGTCGAATTTGCGTCCAACCAGATCGGCTTCGCTTCATTTAGTCCAACGGATGGAGACCAAGACCGTTCAACCAATGATGGCGAGAGAAAGCCACCAGCAGGCAAGTGGAAAGCAAAGGGGGACCGAGAGCCACTAGCATAGCATGCAATTGCGTGGAGCCACATAGCGTGCAATTGCCCGTAGAAGGGCAAGCTGGCTGCTATAGACAAGGAGTCTAACGAGGAGCCAGAGTCAGGGGTAGCAAAGCTTGGGTCATTGGTGCTCAATGCTATCCAGAGTAAGGGGAGCCGTAAGCCAAAGGGCTTGATGTTTACGAATCTGATGGTTACGGGTCAGAAGGTGAGCGTACTGGTGGACACAAGTGCCTCACATCTTTTTATTTCAGGTGATAGAGCTCGAAAGCTCAGACCAAAGGTGTAGAAAAGGACTGGTACCATCAAAATGGTGAACTCCAATGAAGTTCCAGCCATTGGAGTAACGTGAGGAGTGGAGTTATAGCTTGGAGACTGGAAAGGCAAGGAGACCATTGAGGTAATACCCCTTGACGACTATGAGTTTGTGATTGGGTCGGATTTCCTTGTTCGGATTAACGCCCTCCTTGTGCCTTTTGTCGATTGTGTTTGCATCTTGGATGTACGGTGCCAATGCCTAGTGCCATTGAGGAGAGGGTCTGGAGTTGGGTCGCGGGTGGTGTCAACCATCCAATTTGCCAAGGCAGTAAGCAGATAAAAAGACACCTTCTTGGCAGCCCTGAAATATGATGAGCCAAGGGAGAAGGAGATCGAGTCACCCTTGGAGGTGCTAAAGGTGCTAAAGACCTTTAGTGATGTGATGCCCGCAAAGCTACCTAGCAAGCTACCACCTAAGAGGGAGGTGGACCACAAGATCGAGCTGGTGTCTGAGGCCAAGCCACCAGCTAGAGCCCCTTATCGAATGTCTCCACCAGAGTTGGAGGAGTTGAGGAAGTAGCTCAAAGAGTTAGTTGATACTGGCTTCATCAGGCCATCGAAGGCACCCTATGGTGCACCGGTTCTATTTCAACGCAAGCATGATGGGTTGTTGCGGCTGTGCATAGACTATCAGGCTTTGAACAAGCTGACCATCAAGAACAAGTACCCTTCCCACTCATTGCGGACTTGTTCGATCAACTTAGGAGCGCAAGGTGGTTCACCAAGTTGGATTTGAGGTCAAGCTACTATCAAGTCAGGATCACGAAGGGAGATGAGCCAAAGATAGCATGTGTCACTCGGTATGGTTTGTATGAGTTCTGGTGATGCCTTTCAGACTCACAAATGCCCCAGCAACATTCTGCACCCTTATGAACAAGGTACTTCAGTCATTCCTTGATCGGTTTGTTGTGGTTTTTTTGGATGACATTGTGATCTACAACCAACTTTGGGGGAGCATGTAGACCACTTGAGACAGGTGTTCGAGGTGTTACGGGTGCACAAGCTATTTGTCAAGAGGGAGAAGTGCTCATTCGCCCAGCAGGAGATCCCATTCCTTGGCCACATAGTGGGAGGTGGCAGGATACGCATGGATGAAGGCAAGATACACGCCATCTTGGAGTGGCAACCGCCAGCCAAGGTCACTGAGTTGAGATCATTCCTTGGGCTGGTCAACTACTACAGGCACTTCATCAAAGGTCACTTAGTAATAGCCACGCCAGTGACTGACTTGCTCAAGAAAGAGAAAGCATGGGAGTGGAGCGCAGGGTGCCAGGAAGCCTTTGACAGGTTGAAGCGAGTTGTGATCGAGGAGCCAGTCTTGGCCTTACCAGACCATCCCAAGCCGTATGAGGTGCATACGAATGTATCAGACTTTTCCATAGGGGGCGTGTTGATGCAAGAGGGACGTCCAGTCACGTTCGAGAGCAAGAAGCTGAATGAGACTGAGTGCAAGTACACAGTCCAAGAGAAAGAGATGACTGCAGTGGTGCACTGCTTATGCACTTGACGCCATTACCTGTTGGGGTCGAGGTTCATGGTTAGGACGGACAATATGGCAACCAGCTACTTCCAAACGCAGAAGAAGCTATCCCCCAAACAGGCGAGATGGCAAGATTTTCTTGCGAAATTTTATTTCTAGATGGAGTACAAGTCAAGGCAGGCGAACCTAGTGGCAAACGCCCTGAGCAAGAAGGCTAAGCTTGCTACCATTAGCCAACCAGAGGGGTCACTAGTACCGCGTATCAAGGAGGGACTTGCGCATGATCTTACAGCCAAGGCTTTGATGGAGTATGCCTAGCAAGGTAAGACTAGGCAATTTTGGTTGCAGGATGGTTTGCTGTGGGCAGCAGACTGTTTGTGCCGCAGCACGAAAAGCTCTGTAAGGAAGTTTTGCAAGAATGCCATGATTCAAGGTGGGCTGGACACCCCAGAGTGAGCCGTACCTTGGCATTGATCGAGGATCGATACTACTGGCTGCATATGAGGACAATGTGGAGGCCTATGTGAAGACTTGTCTTGTGTGCCAACAGGACAAGGTGGAGTTCAAGAAACCAGGTGGTCTCTTGGAGCCATTGCCAGTGCCAGAACGACCATGGGAGAGTGTTTCTCTGGACTTTATAGTCGGTCTACCCAAAGCAGAAGGGTTTGGAAGCATCATGGTAGTGGTGGACAGGTTTTCCAAGTATGGAATCTTCATTCTAGCAACCAAAGAGTGCCCAGCCGAGGAGGCAGCTCGATTGTTCTTGAAGAACATGGTTAAGTATTGGGAGGTGCCGAGGACCACTGTTAGTGATTGGGATGGGCATTTCACGGGTAGGTTCTGGACTGAGTTGTTCAAGCTGTTGGGGTCAGACTTGAACTTTTCCACCAGTATGCATTCGCAGATCGATGGGCAGATAGAATGAGTGAATGGACTATTGGAGGTCTACCTCAGGCACTATGTGAGTGCCACACAAAGGGACTGGCCAAAGCTGCTAGATATTGCGCAGTTTTCCTACAACTTGCAAAGGAGCGAGGCAAACCAGAGCCCATTTGAGGTTGTGACAGGGCAACAACCACTAACACCCGGTTTGATTGCTGCAGGTTATACAGGGCCGAATCCAATAGCATACAAGTTGCCAAGGCATGGCAAGAGCAAACTGACTTGGCCAGAGTTTGTCTACACAAGCGGCCAAGAGGTCGAAGAAGGAGGAGACCAGAATAGGCGGGACGTGCAGTTCCAGGTTGGAGACTTGGTGTTGGGTGAAGCTGCATCCCATTGTGCGCCATAGAGGGCTACACAGAAGGCCTAGTTCAGAGGTATGTGGGACCTTTTTCGAGTAGGTCCAAAAGGGTAGGCAAGGTTGCCTACAAGCTGGATATGCCACCTAAGTCGAGGGTAACAACCGGTGTTCCATGGTGAGCATGGTTCAAGCCGTTCCATGAGGATAAGGGGAATCCCAAGATGGGCAGAGTCAAAGTGTGCACCATTGGGAGCAAGGGCTTCATATTGAGAAGGAGGTCCACAGCATCATAGCCTGTAATCAGGAGGTGAAGGACGAAAGAACTATTAGCCAAGACAATAGTACTTGGTGTGCTGGAAGACACTTCCAGATAGTGTGACGAGTGGGAACCAGCAGATGACTTATGGTAGTTCAGGGACCAGATCAGGCAGTACCATGCAAAAGATGCAACGAAGGTGTTACGTAATCAGGTGGGGGAGAATGTCACACCCTGGGCAGGCATGCCAGGCACATCATGCGCACCAACAGGTTAAGGCCCGTAGACCAGGCGTGCTGGTGGGTATCTGCATACAAAGCCTAGCAAACAAGTTCAGAATGCCTGCCCAACTTGCAGGCCAGCCTGTGAGACCAAGGCCTGGCATATAAGCTTTCTGCACCACTTCCAAAAGGGCCCAAGGTGCTGGACACACAAGGGAAGCTTTTGGAAGCAGGCAGGATCAGCAGCAGCATCCTGGCAGATTTGGTTGACCCTGAAAATCAGGAGTTAGCATCCTGATTGATTGTAATCTGTATAATCCCATGATTTTAGCCTTTATTCTAGGGATATTGCCATTAAGTGTAAGCTAGAGCCTCAACTATAAATAGAGGGCTACTCCTCCCTCATTTGTACACCATCAAACACTTCCGTTTCAGTGAATACAAGAGCATTTCTAGAATTCTGCCTTCTTATCCTGTTTCTCTTTAACTTGCGTAATCAGCCCTTCCCGTTGTTCTAGTGCCCGTACGCTTGTGTTTTAGGCTGACTTAGGCATAAAGGAGGAGATTCCAAGCCTAAGGCCACACGGTTTCTGAGTCTAAGGTTGGAGCCCGTGACACAAGTACCAGCACCCATCGCACATCATGTGCGCACACCCCCCCGGCCCCCCCAATCGTCGGAACCCTAATGCCACCTGTTAGGCTCTCCGATGATGCTCCGACGATGGTGCCCCGGGCAAAAAAAATGCAGCACTAGCACATGCTTGAGCCCAGCATGTGCACCATGGGTCAAAATCTTAGACTGGGAATGAACTTTGTATGCTTAGACATGGAATGAACTCCGTGTGCCTAAGCCAACCCATGAAATGAACGTGCGGGCGCTCAGCCGGTCGGAGAGGCATAATGCGCAAGCTGGGGATCGATCCGGTACCCCTTTATGTGCTGTCAGTCCTGCTGCCACAACCCTCAGTTCGGGTCGGGCTTAGACATGGAATGAACTCCCTATGCCTAAGCCAACCCACGAAATAGGCGTGCAGGTGCTCAGCCGGCCGGAGATGTAGAATGCGCAAGTTGGGGATCAGCTTGGTCCCCCTCTGCGTGTTGATGGTCCCACTACCACAACCCTTGGTCTGACTATGGCTTAGCCATGGAATGAACTCCCTATGCCTAAGCCAACCCACGAAACGGGCATGCGGGCGCTCAGCCGATCGGAGAGGCAGAATGCACAAGTCGGGGATCGGCCCGATCCTCCCTTCGTGCTGTCGATCCTACTGCCGCAACCCTCGGTTCGGTCTGATCTTAGACTGGGAATGAACTCTGTATGCTTAGACTTGGGATGAACTCCATATGCCTAAGTCAAACCACGAAACGAGCGTGCGGACGCTCAGTCGACCAGAGAGGCAAGATGCGCAAGTCGGGTATCGAACGGGTGGTAGTTGTGTTCAAGCACATCTTCATATTTCTGCCATGCCAATGCCATTTTTATGGCTTCAAAATTCATACAATGGTCCCCTAAGCCTTCATGTGAAGTTTCATGGCAAGACGACCCGTTTTCTATTTTTGACGATTTTCAAAACTTTTTTTGGTTCGGGATTTTTTTAAAATTTTTAGAAAGAGTTTTGTCCCCAAATTTGGTAGAGGTGATCCTTGTATTTTTTTTAGCATGCACAAAAACATTCAGCTAAAAAATCGAAGTGGAGAATATTTTGTGACTATTTGAAAAAAGTGCGCACACCCCTCCGGCCCCCCCAATCGCCGGAACCCAAAATGCCATCGGTTAGGCTCTCCGACGATGGTGCCCCGGGCAAAAAAATGTGGCACCAGCACATGCCCGAGCCCAGCATGTGCACCGTGGCTCAAACACTTAGGCTGGGAATGAACTCCGTATGCTTAGACATAGAATGAACTCTGTATGCCTAAGCCAACCCATGAAACGAGCATGCGGGCACTCAGCGGCCGGAGAGTAGAATGTGCAAGCTGGGGATCGGCCTGATCCCCCTCTACGTGCTGCCAGTCTTGTTGCCACAACCCTTGGTTCGGCTGGGGCTTAGACATGGAATGAACTCCCTATGCCTAAGCCAACCCACGAAAGAGCTCAGTCGGCCGGAGGGCAGAATGCGCAAGCCGGGGATCGGCCCGGCCCCCCTGCGTGCTACCAATCCTGCTGTTGCAACCCTTAATCCAGTCCGATGTTAGACTGGGAATGAACTTCGTATGCTTAGACTAGGGATGAACTCCGTATGCCTAAGTCAACCCAAAAAATGAGCGTGCAGGTGCTCAGCCAATCGGAGAGGCATAATGCGCAAGTCGGGGATCAGCCCGGTCCCCCTCTACGTGCTGCCGATCTTGTTGTCGGTCCTACTACCACAACCCTCAGTCCGACTGGGGCTTAGACATGGAATGAACTCCGTATGCCTAAGCCAACCCACGAAACGAGCGTGCGGGCGCTCAACCGACCAGAGAGGCAAAATGCGCAAGCCGGGGATCGGCCCGGTCCCCCCTGCATGTTGTCGATCCTACTGCTGGTCCTGCTGTCGCAACCCTCGATCCAGTCTGATCTTAGACTGGGAATGAACTCCGTATGCTTAGACATGGAATGAACTCCGTATTCCTAAGCCAACCCACGAAACGAGCGTGCGGCGCTCAGTCGATCGGTGATGCAGAATACATAAGCTCAGGACCCGCTAGGTCCCCCTTGCGTGCTGTCGATCTTGCTGTCACAACCCTCGGTTCGATCTGATCTTAGACTAGGAATGAACTCCGTATGCTTAGACTGGGGATGAACTCCGTATGCCTAAGTCAACCCATGAAACGAGCGTGCGAACGCTCAGCCGACCAGAAAGGTAGGATGCGCAAGTCGGGGATCGAACGGGTGGTAGGTGGGTTCAAGCACATCTACATATTTCTGCCATGCCAATGCCATTTTTATGGCTTGTAAATTCATACAATGGTCCCCTAAGCCTTCATGTGAAGTTTCGTGGCAAGGTGACCCGTTTTCTATTTTTCATGATTTTTGAAACTTTTTGCGGTTCGAGATTTTTTAAAAGTATTTTAGAAAGAGTTTTGTCCCCAAATTTGGTAGAGGTGATCCTTTTATTTTTGTTGGCTTGCACAAAAAAATTCAGCCAAAAACTCGAAGTGGAGAAGATTTGTGATCGTTTGAAAAAAGTGTCCCCATTTCAGACACTTTAATGGCTACTGGCAGCAAACCTATTAAAATCTCAAATGCTCTTTAAGGGGTGTGAGTTCTCGAGGTTTGATGAGGATAGGGGGCCAATGTAAGGCCAACTACCAGCACCCATCGCACATCATGTGCGCACACCCCGTGGCCCCCCAATCACCGAAACCCCCAATGTCGTCGGTTAGGCTCTCCGGTGATGCTCCGGCAATGGTGCCCCGGGCGAAAAAATGCACGGCACCAGCACATGCCTAGGCCCAGCATGTGCATCGTGGCTCAAAATCTTAGACTGGGAATGAACTCTATATGCTTAGACTGGGATGAACTTTGTATGCCTAAGTCAACCCATGAAACGAGCGTGCGGACGCTCAGCCGACTAGAGAGGTAGGATGCGTAAGCCAAGGATCAAACGGGTGGTAGGTGGGTTCAAGCACATCATCATATTTTTGTCGGTCCCCACTGTGTGCTGTCAATCCTACTATCACAACCCTCGATCTGATATGATCTTACACTGGGAATGAACTCCATATCCCTAAGTCAACTTACGAAACGAGTGTACGGGCACTGAGTCGACCAGAAAGGCATAATGCGCAAGCCGGGGATCGACCCGGTCCCCCTCTGCGTGCTACCGATCCCACTGAGACAACCCTCGGTCCGACTAGGGCTTAGACATGGAATGAACTCCCTATGCCTAAGCCAACCCAAGAAACGGGCGTGCGGTCACTCAGTCGGTTGAAGAGGCAGATTGCGTAAGCCGAGGATCAGCCCGGGCCCCTTTGCGTGCTATCGATCCTACTGTCGCAACCCTCGATCCGGTCTGATCTTAGACTAGCAATGAACTCCGTTTGCTTAGACTGGAGATGAACTCCGTATGCCTAAGTCAACCCATGAAATGAGCATGTGGGCGCTCAGTCGACCAGAGAGGCAGGGTGCGCGAGCCGGGGATCGAACGAGTGGTAGGTGAGTCGAAGTACATCTTCATATTTCTGCCATGCCAATGCCATTTTTATGGCTTGTAAATTCATACAATGGTCCCCTAAGCCTTCATGTGAAGTTTCATGGCAAGATGACCCGTTTTCTATTTTTCACAATTTTTGAAACTTTTTACGGTTCGGGATTTTTTTAAATTTTTTTAGAAAGAGTTTTGCCCCCAAATTTGGTAGAGGCGATCCTTGTATTTTTGTTGGCATGCACAAACAAATTCAGGTAAAAACCCGAAGTGGAGAAGATTTTGTGACCGTTTGAAAAAAGTGTCCCTATTTCAGACACTTTAATGGCTACTGGCAGCAAACCTATAAAATCTCAAATGCTCGTTAAGGGGGTGTGAGTTCTCAAGGTTTGATGAGGGATAGGGGCCAATATAAGGGCCAAGTACCAGCACCCATCGCACATCATGTGCGCACCCCCCGGACCCCTAATCGTCGAAACCCCCAATGCCGTCGGTTATGCTCTCCGGTGATGCTCCGACGATGGTGCCCCGGGTGAAAAAAAATACGACACCAGCACATGCCCAAGCCTAGCATGTGCACCGTCACTCAAAATCTTAGACTGGGAATGAACTCCGTATGCTTAGACATGGAATGAACTTCGTATGCCTAAGCCAACCCACGAAACGAGCGTGTGGGCACTTAGCCGATCGGAGAGGCAGAATACGCAAGCCGGGGATCGGCCTAGTCCCCCCCTACGTGTTGTCAATCCTACTACCGTATCCATTGATTCGGTCTGATCTTAGACTGGGAATGAACTCTGTATGCCTAAGTCAACCCACGAAACGAGCGTGCGGGCGCTGAGCCGACCGGAGAGGCATAATGTGCAAGCCAGGGATCGGCTAGGTCCCCCTCTGCGTGCTATCAGTTCCGCTTCCACAACCGTCGGTCTGGCTGGGGCTTAGACATGGAATGAACACCCTATGCCTAAGCCAACCCATGAAACGGGTGTGCGGGCGCTCAGCCGATCGAAGTGGCAAAATGTGCAAGCCAGGGATCGGCCCGGTCCCCCTTGAATGCTGCCGATCCTGCTATCGTAACCCTCGGTCCGATTCGATCTTAGACTGGGAATGAACTCTGTATGGTTAGATTGGAGATGAACTCCCTATGCCTAAGTCAACCCACGAAATGACCGTCCGGGCGCTAAGCTGACCAGAGAGGCAGGATGCGCAAGCCGGGGATCGAACGGGTGGTAGGTGGGTTTAAGCACATCTTCATATTTCTGCCATGCCAATGACATTTTTATGGCTTGTAAATTCATACATTGGTCCCTTAAGCTTTCATGTGAAGTTTTGTGGCAAGACAACCCGTTTTCTATTCTTCATGATTTTTGAAACTTTTTACGGTTCGAGATTTTTTAAAACTTTTTTAGAAATATTTTTGTCCTCAAATTTGGTAGAGGTGATCCTTTTATTTTTGTTGGCATGCACAAAAAAATTCAGCTAAAAAATCAAAGTGGAGAAGATTTTGTGACCGTTTGAAAAAAGTGTCCCCATTTTAGGCACTTTAATGGCTACTGGCAGCAAACCTATAAAATCTCAAATGCTCTTTAAGGGGGTGTGAGTTCTCGAGGTTTGACGAGGGATAGGGGGCCAATATAAGGGCCAAGTACCAGCACCCATTGCACATCATGTGCGCACACCCCCTGGCCCCCCCAATCGCCAGAACCCCCAATAACACTGGTTAGGCTCTCCGACGATGCTCTGGCGATTGTGCCTCGGGCGAAAAAAATGTGGCACCAGCACATGCCCAAGCCCAGCATGTGCACCGTCTCTCAAACTCTTAGACTAGGAATGAACTCCATGATCATAGCCATGGAATGAACTCCGTATGCCTAAGCCAACCCATGAAACAAGCGTGCGGGTGCTCAGTCGATCGGAGAGGCAAAATGCATAAGCCGGGGACCTGCCCAATCCCCTCTTGCATGCTGTCAATCTTGCCGTCGCAACCCTTAGTCTGGTCAGATCTTAGGTTGGGAATGAACTTCGTATGCCTAAGACAACCCACAAAACGAGCGTACGG
Organism: Durio zibethinus; assembly: GCF_002303985.1. The sequence continues at coordinate 33,878,986 of NW_019167826.1, read as the reverse complement.
GTGCTGAGCCGACCGGAGAGGCATAATGCACAAGCCAGGGATAGGCCCGGTCCCCTTCTACATGCTGTCGGTCCTGCTGCTGGTCTTGTTGTCGTAACCCTCGGTCCAGTCTGATCTTTGACTGGGAATGAACTCCATATGCCTAAGTCAACCCACGAAACGAGCGTGCGGGTTCTGAAATGAGTGTCCCCATTTCAAACACTTTAATGGCTACTGGCAGCAAACCTATAAAATCTAAAATGCTCTTTAAGGGGGTGTGAGTTCTCTAGGTTTGATGAGGGATAGGGGGCCAATATAAGGGCCAAGTACCAGCACCCATCGCACATCATGTGCGCACACCCCCTGGCCCCCCCAATCGTAGGAACCCCCAATGCCGCCAGTTAGGCTCTCCAGCGATGCTCCGACGATGGTGCCCCAGGCAAAAAAAATGCGACACCAGCACATGCCTGAGCCCAGCATGTGCACCGTGGCTCAAAATCTTAGACTCAAAATGAACTCTGTATGCTTAGACATGGAATGAACTTCGTATGCCTAAGCCAACCCACGGAACGACCGTGTGGGCGCTCAGCCGATCGGAGAGGCAAAATGCGCAAGCCAGGGATCGACCCGATCTCCCTTGCATGCTATCGATCCTTCTGTCGCAACCCTCAGTCTGGTTCGATCTTAGACTAGGAATGAACTCCGTATGGTTAGATTGGAGATGAACTCCCTATGCCTAAGTCAACCCACAAAACAATCGTGCAGGCGCTCAGCCGACCAGAGAGGTAGGATGCGCAAGCCAGGGATCGAACGGGTGGTAGGTGGGTTCAACCACAACTTCATATTTCTGCCATGCCAATGCCATTTTTATGGCTTGTAAATTCATACATTGGTCCCCTAAGCTTTCATGTGAAGTTTCGTGGCAAGATGACCTGTTTTCTATTTTTCATGATTTTCGAAACTTTTTACGGTTCGAGATTTTTTAAAACCTTTTTGGAAAGAGTTTTGTCCTCAAATTTGGTAGAGGTGATCCTTGTATTTTTGTTGGCATGCATAAAAAACTTCAGCTAAAAAGTCAAATTGGAGAAGATTTTAAGACCGTTTGAAAAAAGTGTCCCCATTTCAGGCACTTTAATGGCTACTGGCAGCAAACCTATAAAATTTCAAATGCTCTTTAAGGGGGTGTGAGTTCTTGAGGTTTGATGAGGGATAGGGGGCCAATATAAGGGCCAAATACCAGCACCCATCACACATCATGTGCGCACAGCCCCCCGGCCCCCAATCGATGGAACCCCTAATGCCGTCGGTTAGGCTCTCCGGCAATGCTCCGACGATGGTGCCTTGGGGAAAAAAAATGCGGCACCAGCACATGCTCGAGCCCAGCATGTGCATCGTTGCTCGAAATCATAGACTGGGAATGAACTCCGTATGCTTAGACTTGGAATGAACTCCGTATGCCTAGGCCAACCCATGAAACGAGCGTGTGGGCACTCAGCCAGCCGGAGAGGTAAAATGTGCAAGCCGTGGATCGACCCGATTCCCCCCTATGTGCTGTTGATCTTGCTGCCGCAACCCTCGATCTGGTCAGATCTTAGACTGGGAATGAACTCCGTATGCATAAGTCAACCCACAAAATGAGCATGCGGGTACAGAGCTGGTCGAAGAGGCATAATGCGCAAGTCGGGTATCGGCTTGGTCCCCCTTTGTGTGCCGTTGGTCCCGCTATCACAACCATCGCTCCAGCTGGAGTTAGACATGGAATGAACTCCCGATGCCTGAGCCAACCCATGAAACGGGTGTGCGGGCGCTCAGTCGGCCGAAGAGGCAGAATGCGTAAGCCGGGGATCGGCCTGGTCCCCCCTACGTGCTATCGATCCTACTGCCGTAACCCTCGATCTGATTTGATCTTAGACTGGGAATGAACTCTATATGCTTAGACTAGGGATGAACTCCGAATGCCTAAGTCAACACATGAAATGAGCGTGCGGGCTCTCAGCCGACCGGAGAGGCCGACCGGAGAAGCATAATGCGCAAGCCGGGGATCAACCCAATCCCTCTCTGCGTGTTGTCAATCCCGCTGCCAGTCCTGCTGCCACAACCCTCGGTCTGGCTGGGACTTAGAGGTGGAATGAACTCCATATGCCTAAGCCAACCCATGAAACAAGTGTGCGGGTGCTCAGCCGGTTGGAGAGGCAGAATGCACAAGTCAGGGATCGACCTGATCCCCCCTGCATGCTGTCGATCCTGCTACTGATCCTACTGTCATAACCCTCAATCTGGTCTGATCTTAGTCTGGGAATGAACTTCGTATGCTTAGAGATGGAATGAACTTCGTACGCCTAATCTAACCCATGAAACGAGCGTACGGGAGCTCATCCGACCGAAGAGGCAGAAAGCGCAAGCCGAGGATCGACCCGATCCCCCCTGCGTGTTGTCAGTCTTGCTACCACAATCCTCGATCCGATCTGATCTTACACTGGGAATGAACTCCGTATGCCTAAGTTAACCCACAAAATGAACGTACGGGCACTGAGCCGGCCGGAGAGGCATAATGCGTAAGCTAGGGATCGGCTCGGTCCCCCTATGCATGCTGCCAGTCCCACTGTGACAACCCTCGGTCCGGCTAGGACTTAGACATGGAATGAACTCCCTATACCTAAGCCAACCCACGAAATGGGCGTGCGAGCGCTCAGCCGACCGGAGAGGCAGATTTCGTAAGTCGGGGATCGGCCCGATCCCCCCTACGTGCTGTTGATCCTACTGCCGCACCCTTGGTCCAATCCGATCTTAGACTGGGAATGAACTCTGTATGCTTAGACTGGGGATGAACTCCGTATGCCTAAGTCCACCCACAAAACGAGGGTACGAGTGCTCAGTCGACCAGAGAGGTAGGGTGCGCAAGCCGGGGATCAAACGGGTGGTAGGTGGGTTGAAGTACATCTTCATATTTCTACCATGCCAATGCCATTTTTATGGCTTGTAAATTCATACAATGGTCCCCTAAGCCTTCATGTGAAGTTTCGTGGCAAGACAACTCGTTTTCTATTTTTCATAATTTTTGAAACTTTTTACGGTTTGGATTTTTTAAAATTTTTTTAGAAAGAGCTTTGCCCCCAAATTTGGTAGAGGTGATCCTTGTATTTTTGTTGGCATGCATAAACAAATTCAGCTAAAAACCTGAAGTGGAGAAGATTTTGTGACCTTTTGAAAAAAGTGTCCCCATTTCAAACACTTTAATGGCTACTGGCACCAAACCTATAAAATCTCAAATGCTCTTTAAGGGGGTGTGAGTTCCCGAGGTTTCATGAGCGATGGGGGCCCAATATAAGGGCCAAGTCCCAGCACCCATCGCACATCATGTGCGCACCCCCTCGGCCCCCCCAATCGTCGAAACCCCCAATGCCGTCGGTAAGGCTCTCCGGTGATACTCCGACGATGGTGCCCTGGGTGAAAAAAATACGACACCAGCACATGCCCAAGCCTAGCATGTGCACCGTGGCTCAAAATCTTAGACTGGGAATGAACTCCGTATGCTTAGACTGGGGATGAACTCCGTATGCCTAAGTCAACCCATGAAACGAGCGCGCAGGCGCTCAACCAACTAGAAAGGCAGGATGCGCAAGTCGGGGATCGAACGGGTGGTAGGTGGATTCAAGCACATATTCATATTTTTGCCGTGCCAATGCCATTTTTATGGCTTGTAAATTCATACAATGGTCCCCTAAGCCTTCATGTGAAGTTCCATGGCAAGATGACCCATTTTCTATTTTTCATGTTTTTCGAAACTTTTTGCAGTTCATGATTTTTTAAAATTTTTTTAGAAATAGTTTTGTCCCCGAATTTGGTAGAGGTGATCCTTGTATTTTTGTTGGCATGCACAAAAAATTCAGCTAAAAACTCAAAGTGGAGAAGATTTTGTGACCATTTGAAAAAAGTGTCCCCATTTCAGACACTTTAATGGCTATTGGCAGCAAACCTATAAAATCTCAAATGCTCTTTAAGGGGGTGTGAGTTCTCGAGGTTTGATGAGGGATAGGGGGCCAATATAAGGGCCAAGTACCAGCACCCATTGCAAGCATCATGTGCGCACACCCCCCCAGCCCCACAAATCGCCGGAACCCCCAATGCCGTCGGTTAGGCTCTCCGGCAATGCTCTGGCGATGCTCCAGCAATGGTGCACCGGGTGAAAAAAATGCCGCACCACCACATGGCCCAGCCCAGCACGTGCACCGTGGCTCAAAATCTTAGACTGGGAATGAACTCCGTATGCTTAGACACGGAATGAACTCTATATGCCTAAGCCAACCCATGAAACGAGCGTGCGGGTGCTCAGTCGGCCGGAGAGGTAGAATGCGCATGCCAGGGACCGACCCGGTCCCCCCTACGTGCTATCGATCCTGCTGCTACAACCCTCAGTCCGATCTGATCTTTGATTAGGAATAAACTCTGTATGCCTAAGTCAACCCACAAAACGAGCGTGCGGGCGCTCAACCGACCAGAGAGGCAGGATGCGCAAGCCGAGGATCGAGCGGGTGGTAGGTGGGTTCAAGCACATCTTCATATTTCTGCCATGCCAATGCCATTTTTATGGCTTGTAAATTCATACAATGGTCCCCTAAGCCTTCATGTGAAGTTTCGTGGCAAGACAACCCGTTTTCTATTTTTCATGATTTTCGAAACTTTTTGCGATTCGGGATTTTTTAAAATTTTTTAGAAAGAGTTTTGTCCCCAAATTTGGTAGAGGTGATCCTTGTATTTTTGTTGGCATGCACAAAAAAATTGAGCTAAAAACTCGAAGTGGAGAAGATTTTGTGACCGTTTGAAAAAAGTGTCCCCATTTCAGACACTTTAATGGCTACTGGCGGCAAACCTATAAAATCTCAAATGCTCTTTAAGGGGGTGTGAGTTCTCAAGGTTTGATGAGGGATAGGGGGCCAATATAAGGGTCAAGTACCAGCACCCATCACACATCATGTGCGCACACCCCCCACCCCCCCAATCGCCAGAACCCCTAATAACACTGGTTACGCTCTCTGGCAATGCTCTGGCGATGGTGCCCTGGGCGAAAAAAATACGGCACCAGCACATGCCCAAGCCTAGCATGTGCACCGTCTCTCAAACTCTTAGACTAGGAATGAACTCTGTGATCTTATACATGGAATGAACTTCGTATGCCTTAGCTAACCCACGAAACAAGCGTGCGGGCGCTCAGCTGACCGGAGAGGCAAAATGCGTAAGACGGGGACCTGCCCGGTCCCCCCTGCATGCTGTCATTCCTACTATCATAACCCTTGGTCTGGTCTGATCTTAGGCTGGGAATGAACTCCGTATGCCTAAGTCAACCCACAAAACGAGTGTACGGGTGCTGAGCCGGCTGGAGAGGCATAATGCACAAGTAGGGGATCGACCCGATCACCCTCTATGTGCTGTCGGTCCCGTTGCCACCACCCTCAGTCCCCCCTGTGTTCTGTCGATCCTATTGCTGGTCTTGCTGCAGTAACCCTTGGTCCAGTTTGAACTTAGACTGGGAATGAACTTCGTATGCCTAAGTCAACCCACGAAATGAACGTGCGGGTTCTGAAATGAGTGTCCCCATTTCAAGGACTTTAATGGCTATTGGTAGCAAACCTATAAAATCTGAAATGCTCTTTAAGGGGGTGTGAGTTCTCGAGGTTTGATGAGGGATAGGGGGCCAATATAAGGGCCAAGTACCAGCACCCATCGCACATCATGTGCGCACACCCCCTGGCCCCCCCGATCGTCGGAACCCCCAATGCCTTCGATTAGGCTCTCCGGCGATGCTTTGACGATGGTGCCCCAGGTGATAAAAAAGCGGCACCAGCACATGCCCGAGCCCAGCATGTGCATCGTGGCTCAAAATCTTAGACTAGGAATGAACTTCGTATGCTTAGACATGGAATGAACTTCGTATGCCTAAGCCAACCCACGAAACGACCGTGTGGGCACTCAGTCGGTCGGAGAGGCAGAATGTGCAAGCCAGGGATCGACTCAATCTACCCTGTGTGCTGTTGATCCTGTTGGTGCAACCCTCAGTCCGATTCAATCTTAGACTGGGAATAAACTTCGTATGCATAAGTCAACCCATGAAACGAGTGTGCGGGCGCTGAGCCGACCGAAGAGGCATAATGCACAAGCTAGGGAACAGCTTGATCCCCCTCTGCATGCTATTGTTCTCGCTGCCACAACCCTCGATAGGACTGGGGCTTAGACATGGAATGAACTCCCTATGCCTAAGCCAACCCACGAAACGGGCGTGCAGGCGCTCAGCAAATCGAAGAGGCAGAACGCGCAAGCCGGGGATCGGCTGCATCTGCTCTGCGTGCTGCCGATCTTGCTGCCACAACACTTTATCTGATCTGATCTTAGACTGGGAATGAACTCCATATGCTTAGACTGGGGATGAACTCTGTATGCCTAAGTCAACCCATGAAACAAGCGTGCGGGCGCTCAACCAACCAGAGAGGTAGGATGCACAAGCCAAGGATCGAACAGCTGGTAGGTGGGTTCAAGCACATCTTTATATTTCTACCATGCCAATGCCATTTTTATGGCTTGTAAATTCATACAATGGTCCCCTAAGCCTTCATGTGAAGTTTCTTGGCAAGACGACCTGTTTTCTATTTTTCATGATTTTTGAAACTTTTTACGGTTTGGGATTTTTTTAAGTTTTCTTAGTAAGAGTTTTGTCCCCAAATTTGGTAGAGGTGATCCTTGTATTTTTATTGGCATGCATAAAAAAATTCAGCTAAAAACTCAAAGTGCAGAAGATTTTGTGACCGTTTTAAAAAAGTGTCCCCATTTCAGACACTTTAATGGCTACTGGCAGCAAACCTATAAAATCTCAAATGCTCTTTAAGAGGGTGTGAGTTCTTGAGGTTTGATGAGGGATATGGGGCTAATATAAGGGCCAAGTACTAGCACCCATCGCACATCATGTGCGCACACCCCCCGGCCCCCCAATCGTCGGAACCTTCAATGCCATCAGTTAGGCTCGCTGGCAATCCTTCGTATGCCTAAGCCAACCCATGAAATGAATGTGCGGGAGCTCAACCGACTGGAGAGGTAAAATGCACAAGCCGAGGACTGGCCCGATCCCCCTTACATGCTGTCGATCTTGCTGTCGCAACCCTCCGTCCGATCCGATCTTAGACTGGGAATGAACTTCTTATGCCTAAGTCAACCCCCGAAACGAGCGTGGGGGCGTTGAGCCGACCGGAGAGGCATAATGCGCAAACCGAGGATCTATTCGGTCTCCCTCTGTGAGCTGTTGGTCCCGCTGCCACAACCCACAGTCCAGCTAGGGCTTAGACATGGAATGAATTCTCTATGCCTAAGCCAATCCACGAAACGGGCATGCAGGTTTTCAGCCGGTCGGAGAGGCAAAATGTGCAAGCCGAGGATCAGTTCAATCCCCCCTGCATGCTGCCAATCCTACTACCGTAACCCTCGATCTGATCTGATCTTAGACTGTGAATGAACTCCGTATGGTTAGACTGGGATAAACTCCGTATGCCGAAGTCAACCCACGAAACGAGCGTGCGGGCGCTCAGCCGACCAGAGAGGCAGGATGCGCAAGCCAAGGATCGAACGAGTGGTAGGTGGGTTCAAGCACATCTTCGTATTTCTGTCGTGCCAATGCCATTTTTATGGCTTGTAAATTCATACAATGGTCCCCTAAGCCTTCATGTGAAGTTTCGTGGCAAGATGACCCATTTTCTATTTTTCACGATTTTCGAAACTTTTTACGGTTCATGATTTTTTAAAATTTTTTCAGAAATATTTTTGTCCCAAAATTTGGTAGAGGTGATCCTTTTATTTTTTTTGGCATGCACAAAAAAATTCAGCTAAATACTCGAAGTGGAGAAGATTTTGTGACCGTTTGAAAAATGGCTATTGGCAGCAAACCTATAAAATCTCAAATGTTCTTTAAGGGGGTGTGAGTTCTCAAGGTTTGATGAGGGATAGGGGGCCAATATAAGGGCCAAGTACCAGCACCCTTCGCAAGCATCATGTGCGCACACCCCCCCAAGACGACCTGTTTTCTATTTTTCATGATTTTCAAAATTTTTTATGGTTCGAGATTTCTTAAAATTATTTTAGAAAGAGTTTTATCCCCAAATTTGGTAGAGGTGATCCTTGTATTTTTTTTGGCATGCACAAAAAAATTCAGCTAAAAACTCAAAGTGGAGAAGATTTTGCGATTGTTTGAAAAAAAGTGTCCCCATTTCAGACACTTTAATGGCTACTGACAGCAAACCTATAAAATCTCAAATGCTCTTTAAGGGGGTGTGAGTTCTCGAGGTTTCATGAGGAATAAGGGGCCAATATAAGGGCCAAGTTCCTACACCCATCGTACATCATGTGCGCACACCCCCCCGACCCCCCCAATCGTCGGAACCCCTCATACCGTCGGTTAGGCTCTCCGGTGATGCTCCGACGATGGTGCCCCAGGTGAAAAAAATAAGGCACCAGCACATGTCTGAGCCCAGCATGTGCACCGTGGCTCAAAATCTTAGACTGGGAATGAACTCCGTATGCTTAGACATGGAATGAACTCCGTATGCCTAAGCCAACCCATGAAATGAGCATGCGGGTGCTCAGCCGACCGGAGAGGCAGAATGCCCAAGCCGGGGATTGGCCCAATCCCCCCTACATGCTATGGATCTTGCTGCCGCAACCCTCGGTCCAGTCCAATCTTAGACTAGGAATGAAATCCATATGCATAAGTCAACACACAAAACGAGCGTGTGGGCGCTGAGCCGACAGAAGAGGCATAATACGCAAGCCAAGGATCTGCCCGGTCCCCCTCTGTGTGCTGTCGATCCCGCTACCATAACCCTCGGTCCGGTTGGGGCTTAGACATGGAATGAACTCCCTATGCCTAAGCCAACCCACGAAACAGGCGTGCGGGCGCTCAGCCATCCGGAAAGGCAGAATGCGCAAGCAAAGGATCGGCCTGGTCCCCCATGCGTACTGCCGATCCAGCTATTGCAACCCCCGGTCCGATCCGATCTTAGGCTGGGAATCAACTCCGTATGCTTAGACTGAGGATGAACTCCGTGTGCTTAAGTCAACCCAAGAAATGAGCGTACAAGCACTCAGTCGATCGGAGAGGCTGGCTGGAGAGGCATAATGCGTAAGCTGGGGATTAGCCCGATCCCCCTTTGCATGCTATCGATCTCGCTACCAGTCCTGCTGCCACAACCCTCGATCTAGCTGGGGCTTACACATGGAATAAACTCTGTATGCCTAAGCCAACCCACAAAACGAGCATACGGGCACTCAACCGGTCGGAGAGGTAGAATGCGCAAGCCGGGGATCGACTCGGTCCCCCTGCGTGCTATCGATCCTGCTGCTGGTCCTACTACAGCAACCCTCGGTCCGATCCGATCTTAGACTATGAATGAACTCCGTATGCTTAGACATGGAATGAATTCTGTATGCCTAAGCCAACCCATGAAACGAGCATGCGGGCACTCAGTCGACCGGAGAGGCAGAATGCGTAAGTCAGGGATCGGCCTGGTCCCCTTTGCATGCTGTCGATCCTACTGTCACAACCCTCGGTCCAGTCCAATCTTAGACTGGGAATGAACTTCGTATGCTTAGACTGGGGGTGAACTCTGTATGCCTAAGTCAACCCACAAAACGAGCGTACGGACGCTCAATCGACCAGAGAGGCAGAATGCGCAAGCCGGGGATCGAACGGGTGGTAGGTGGGTTCAAGTACATCTTCTTATTTCTACCATGCCAATGCCATTTTTATGGCTTGTAAATTCATACAATGGTCCCCTAAGCCTTCATGTGAAGTTTCATGGCAAGACGACCCGTTTGAAATTTGGTAGAGGTGATCCTTGTATTTTATTTTTCACGATTTTTGAAACTTTTTGCGGTTCGAGATTTTTTAAAATTTTTTTAGAAAGATTTTTGTCCCCAAATTTGGTAGACGCAATGCTCCGACGATCATGCCTCGGGTGAAAAAAATGCGGCACCAGCACATGCCCTAGCCTAGCATGCACATCGTGGCTCAAAATCTTAGGCTGGGAATGAACTCCGTATGCTTAGACATGGAATGAACTCCGTATGCCTAAGCCAAGCCACGAAACGAGCGTGCGGGCACTCAGCCAGCCAGAGTGGCAGAATGTGCAAGCCAAGGATTAGCCTGGTCTCCCCCTACGTGCTGTCGATCCTGCTGTCGTAACCCTCGGTCCAGTCCGATCTTAGACTGGGAATGAACTCCTATGCTTAGACTGGGGATGAACATCGTATGCCTAAGTCAACCCACGAAACGAGCATGCGGGCACTCAACCGACCGAAGAGGCCGATCGAAAAGGCATAATGGGCAAGTCGGGGATCAGCCCGATCCTCCTCTACGTGCTGTCAATCCCGTTGCCGGTCCTGCGCCACAACCCTCGGTCCGGTTGGGGCTTAGACATGGAATGAACTTCGTATGCCTAAGCTAACCCATGAAATGAGTGTGTGGGTAGCTCAATCGGCCGAAGAGGTAGAATGTGCAAGCCGAGGATCACTCCAGTCCCCCCTGCGTGTTGTCGATCTTGCTACTGGTCCTGCTGTCGCAACCTTCGGTCTGGTCCGATCTTAGACTAGGAATGAACTCCGTATGCTTAGACATGGAATGAACTCCGTACGCCTAAGCGAATCCACGAAACGAGCGTGCGGGCACTCAGCCAGCCAGAGTGGCAGAATACGCAAGTCGGGGATTAGCCTGGTCCCCCCCTGCGTGCTGTCGATCCTGCTCTCGCAACCCTCGATCCGATCCGATCTTAGACTGGGAATGAACTCCTATGCTTAGACTGGGGATGAACATCGTATGCCTAAGTCAACCCCGACGAAACGAGCATGCGGGCGCTCAACCGACCGAAGAGGCCGATCGAAAAGGCATAATGGGCAAGTCGGGGATCAGCCCGATCCCCCTCTACGTGCTGCCAATCTCGTTTGCCAGTTCTGCGCCCACCAACCCATCGGTCCGGTTGGGCTTAGACATGGATGAACTTCGTTATGCGAAGCCAACCCACCGAACATGAGCGGCGGGCGCTCAGCCGGTCGGAGAGGCAGAATGCGCAAGTCGAGGACTGGGCAGATCCCTCCTGTGTGCTGTCAATCCTGCTACCGTAACCATCGGTTCGATCCGATCTTAGACAGGGAATGAACTCCGTATGCATAAGTCAACCCATGAAACGAGCGTGCGGGTGCTGATCCGATCGAAGAGCCATAATACGCATGCCGGGGATCGACCCGGTACCCCTCTACGTGATGTCGATGCTGCTGTCACAACCCTCGATTTGATCCGATCTTAGACTGGGGATGAACTTCGTATGCTTAGACTGGGGATGAACTCCGTATGCCTAAGTCAACCCACGAAACAAGCGTACAGGCGCTCAGTCGATCGGAGAGGCATAATGTGTAAGCCGAGGATCAGCCTGATCCCTCTCTTCGTGCTGTCAATCTCGCTGTCGGTCCTGTTGCCACAACCCTCGGTCCGGATGGGGCTTAGACATGGAATGAACTCCCTATGCCTAAGCCAACCCATGAAACGGGCGTGCGGGCACTCAGCCGACCGAAGAGACAGAATGCGTAAGCCAGGGATCGGCTCGGTCCCCCCTGCGTGCTGCCGATCCTACTGCCGTAACCCTCGATCCGATCCGATCTTAGACTGGGAATGAACTCCGTATGCTTAGACTGGGGATGAACTCCGTATGCCTAAGTCAACTCACGAAACGAGCGTGCGGGCGCTCAGTCGGCCGGAGAGGCATAATGCGCAAGCAGGGGATCAGCCCGATCCCCCTCTGCGTGTTGTCAATCCCGTTGTCGGTCTTGCTGCCTTAACCCTCGGTACGACTGGGGTTTAGACATGGAATGAACTTCGTATGCATAAGTCGACCCACGAAACGAGCGTGCGGGCGCTCAATCTGTCGAAGAGGCAGAATGCGCAACCCGAGGATCAGCCCGATCCCCCCTGTGTGCTACCGATCCTGCTGCTGGTCTTATTGTCGCAACCCTCGATTCGGTCTGATCTTAGATTGGGAATGAACTCCGTATGCCTAAGCCAACCCATGAAATGAGCGTGTGGGCGCTCAGCCAATTGGAGAGGCAGAATCATAAGCCGAGGACCGGCCTGGTCCCCCCTGTGTGTTGTCAATCCTGCTACTACAACCCTCGATACGGTCTGATCTTAGACTGGGAATGAACTCCATATGCCTAAGTCAACCCACGAAATGATCGTGCGGGCGCTAAGCCAGTCGGAGAGGCATAATGCGCAAGTCAGGGACGGGCCTGATCCCCCTCTGCGTGCTACCGGTCCCGCTGCCACAACCCTTGGTTCATCTAGGGCTTAGACATGGAATGAACTCCCTATACCTAAGCAAACCCAAGAAATGGGTGTGCGGGTGCGTGCTCAGTCGGTCGGAGAGGATGAATGCGCAAGCTGAGGATCGACCCAGTCCCCCCTTCGTGCTGTCGATCCTGCTGCCGCAACCCTCTGTCTGGTCCGATCTTAGACTGGGAATGAACTCCGTATGCTTAGACATGGAATGAACTCCGTATGCCTAAGCCAACCTACGAAACGAGCGTGCGGGCACTCAGCTAGCTGGAGAGGCAGAATGCATAAGCCAGGGATCAGCCCGGTCCCTCCCCGCATGTTATCGATCTTGCTGTTGGTCCTGCTGTCGCAACTCTCGATCCGATCCAATCTTAGACTGGGAATGAACTCCGTACGCTTAGATGTGGAATAAACTCTGTATGCCTAAGCCAACCCATGAAACGAGCGTGCGGACGCTCAGTCGATCGGAGAGCCAGAATGCGTAAATCGGGGATCGACCCGATCCCCTCCTGCGTGCTATTGATCCTGCTGTCGTAACCCTCAGTCTGGTCTGATCTTAGATTGGAAATGAACTCCGTATGCCTAAGTCAACCCATGAAGCAAGTGTGCGGGTGCTGAGCTGGCCGAAGAGGCATAATGCGCAAGCTGGGGATCGGATCGGTCTCCCTCTGCGTGCTGCCGATCTCGCTGCGACAACCCACAGTCCGGCCGGGGCTTAGGCATGGAATGAACTCCCTATGCCTAAGCCAATGCGTGAAACGAGCGTGCGGGTGCTCAGCAGATCGGAGAGGCAGAATCGCAAGTCGGGGATCAATCCGGCCCCCCTGCATGCTGCCGATCCTGCTGCCTAACCATCGGTCTGGTTCAATCTTAGACTAGGAATGAACTCTGTCTGCTTACATTGGGGATGAACTCCGTATGCCTAAGTCAACCCACGAAACGAGCATTCGGGCCCTCAGTCGACCAGAGAGGTAGGATGCGCAAGCCGAGGATCGAATGGGTGGTAAGTGAGTTCAAGCACATCTTCATATTTCTACCATGCCAATGCCATTTTTATGGCTTGTAAATTCATACAATGGTCCCCTAAGCCTTCATGTGAAGTTTCATGGCAAGACGACCCGTTTTCTATTTTTCACAAATTTTGAAACTTTTTGCGGTTCAAGATTTTTTAAAATTTTTTTAGAATGAGTTTTGTCCCCAAATTTGGTAGAGGTGATCCTTTTATTTTTTTTGGCATGCAAAAAAAAATTCACCTAAAAACTCGAAGTGGAGAAGATTTTGTGTCCGTTTGAAAAAAGTGTCCCCATTTTAGACACTTTAATGGCTACTGGCAGCAAACCTATAAAATCTCAAATGCTCTTTAAGGGGGTGCGAGTTCTCGAGGTTTGATGAGGGATAGGGGGTCAATATAAGGGCCAAGTACCAGCACCCATGGCGCACATCACACATCATGTGCGCACACCCCCCGGCCACCCAATCCTCGGAACCCTCAATGCCGCTGGTTAGGCTCTCCGATGATGCTCTGATGATGGTGCCCGTTTGAAAAAGATGTGGCACCAGCACAAGCCCGAGCCCAGCATGTGCACCGTGGCTTAAAATCTTAGACTGGGAATGAACTCCGTATGCTCAGACATGGAAAGAACTCCGTATGCCTAAGCCAACCCACGAAACGAGCGCATGTGCACCGTGGCTCAAAATCTTAGACTGGGAATGAACTCCGTATGCTCAGACGTGGAATGAACTCCGTATGCCTAAGCCAACCCATGAAATGTGCGTGTGGGTGCTTAGCCAGCCGGAGAGACAGAATGCACAAGCCGAGCATCGGCCCGGTCCCCCCACGCGTGCTGTCGATCCTGCTGCTGGTCCTGCTGCCACAACCCTCGGTCCGGTCTGATCTTAGATTAGGAATTAACCCCGTATGCTTAGACATGGAATGAACTCCGTATGCCTAAGCCAACCCATGAAATGAGCGTGCGGGTGCTCTGTCGGCTGGAGAGGCAGAATGCGTAAGTCGGGGATCGACCCGGTCCCCCTCTGTGTACTGTCGATCCTACTACCGCAACCCTTGGTCTGATCCGATCATACACTGGGAATGAACTCCGTATGCCTAAGTCAACCCATGAAATGAGCATGCGGGTACTGAACCGGCTGGAGAGGCATAATGCGCAAGCCAGGGATCAGCCCAGCCGCCCTTTGCATGCTGTCGATCCTGTTGCCACAACCCTCGGTTCGGCTGGGGCTTGGACATGGAATGAACTCCCTATGCCTAAGCCAACCCACGAAACGGGCGTGCGGGTGCTCAGTCGGTCGGAGAGGCAGAATGCGCAAGCCGGGGATCATGTAAGCACACCCCCTGGCCCCCCAATCCTCAAAACCCCCAATGCCACCAGTTAGGCTCTCCTGCGATGCTCCGACGATGGTGCCCCGGGCAAAAAAAATGTGGCCCCAGCACATGCCCAATCCCAGCATGTGCACCGTGGCTCAAAATCTTAGACTGGGAATGAACTCCATATGCTCAGACATGGAATGAACTCCGTATGCCTAAGCCAACCCACGAAATGAGTGTACGGGCGCTCAGTCGGCCGGAGAGGTAGAATGCACAAGTTGGGGATCGGCCCGGTCCCCCCTGCGTGCTGTCGATCCTACTGTCGCAACCCTCAGTTCAGTCCGATCTTAGACAGGGAATGAACTTGAAATGCTTAGACATGGAATGAACTCCGTATGCCTAAGCCAACCCACGAAATGAGTGTGCGGGCGCTCAGCCGGCCGGAGAGGTAGAATGCGCAAGCTGGGGATCGGCCCGGTCCTTCTTACGTGCTATTGATCCTACTACTGTAACCCTCGGTTTGGTCTGATCTTAGACTGGGAATGAACTCTGTATGCCTAAGTGAACCCACGAAACAAGCGTGTGGGCATTGAACTGTCCGAAGGGGCATAATGGGCAAGCCGAGGAATGGCCCGGTCCCCCTCTGCATGCTGTCGGTCCTGCAGTCACAACCCTCAGTCCGACTGGGGCTTAGACATGAAATGAACTCCCTATGCCTAAGCCAACCCACGAAATAGACACGCAGGCGCTCAGCCGACCGGAGAGGCAGAATGCCAAAGCCAGGGACCGACCCAGTCCCCTCCTACGTGCTAACGATCCTACTACCCCAACCCTCGATCTGATCTGATCTTAGACTACGAATGAACTCCGTATGCCTAAGATAACCCATGAAACGAGCGTGTGGCTGTTGAGCTGGCCGGAGAGGCATAATGCGCAAGCTGGGGATCGGCTCGGTCCCCTTCTACGTGCTGTTAGTCCCGTTGCCACAACCCTCAGTTCGGCTGGGGCTTAGACATGGAATGAACTCCCTATGCCTAAGCCAACCCACGAACCGGGTGTGCTTGCGCATTCTGCCTCTCCGGTCGGCTGAGCGCCCGCACGCTCGTTTTGTGGATTCGCTTAGGCGTATGGAGTTCATTCCATGTCTAAGCATACGGAGTTCATTCCCAGTCTAAGATCGGACCAGACTGAGGGTTGCGGCTGTAGGACCAGCAGCAAGATCGACAGCATGCAGGGGGGACCGGGCCGGTCCCTGACTTGTGCATTCTACCTCTCTAGTCGGCTGAGCACCTGCACGCTCATTTCATGGGTTGGCTTAGGCATACGGAGTTCATTCCATGTCTAAGCATACGGAGTTCATTCTCAGTCTAAGATCGAACCGAACCGAGGGCTGAGGTTGCAGGACCAGTAGCAGGATCGGCAGCATGCAGGGGGAACTGGATCGATCCTCGGCTTGTGCATTCTGCCTCTCTGGCCATCCTCTCCGACCGGCTGAGCGCCCGCACTCTCGTTTTGTGGGTTGACTTAGGCATACGGAGTTCATCCCAAGTCTAAGCATACGAAGTTCATTCCCAGTCTAGGATCAGACCGGACCGAGGGTTGCGGCAGTAGGATTGACAGCACACAAGGGGGATCGGGCCGATCCCCGACTTGCACATTCTGCCTCTCCGGTCGGCTGAGTGCCCGCACACCCGTTTCATGGGTTGGCTTAGGCATAGGGAGTTCATTCCATGTCTAAGCCCCAGCTGGACCGAGGGTTGTGGCAGCGGGACTGGTAGGACGCAAAAGGGGATCGAGCTGATCCTTGACTTGTGCATTTTGCCTCTACGATCAGCTGAGCGACCGTACGCTCGTTTCGTGGGTTGACTTAGGCATACGGAGTTCATCCCAAGTCTAAGCATACGAAGTTCATTCCCAGTCTAGGATCAGACCGGACCGAGGGTTGCGGCAGCAGGATTGACAGCACACAGGGGGGATCGGGCCGATCCCCGACTTGCACATTCTGCCTCTCCGGTCGGCTGAGTGCCCGCACACCAGTTTCATGGGTTGGCTTAGGCATAGGGAGTTCATTCCATATCTAAGCCCCAGCCGGACCGAGGGTTGTGGCAGCGGGACTGGTAGGACGCAGAAGGGGATCGAGCTGATCCTTGACTTGTGCATTTTGCCTCTCCGATCAGCTGAGCGACCACATGCTCGTTTCGTGGGTTGGCTTAGGCATACAGAGTTCATTCCATGTCTAAGCATACAGAGTTCATTCCCAGTCTAAGAGTTTGAGCCACAGTGCACATGTTGGGCTCGGGCATGTGCTAGTGCCACATTTTTTTTGCATAAGGCACCATCGTCGGAGCATCGTCAGAGAGCTTAACCAGCGACATTGGGGGTTCCGATGATTGGGGGGGCCAGGGGGTGTGCGCACATGATGTGCGATGGGTGCTGGTACTTGGCCCTTATATTGGCCCCCTATCCCTCATCAAACCTCGAGAACTCACACCCCTTAAAGAGCATTTGAGATTTTATAGGTTTGCTGCCAGTAGCCATTAAAGTGTCTAAAATGGGGACACTTTTTTCAAATGGTCACAAAATCTTCTCCACTTCGAGTTTTTAGTTGAATTGTTTTGTGCGTACCAACAAAAATACAAGGATCACCTCTACCAAATTTGGGGAAAAAACTCTTTCTAAAAACATTTTAAAAAATGTCGAACCGTAAAAAGTTTCAAAAATCGTGAAAAATAGAAAACGGGTCGTCTTGCCACGAAACTTCATGTGAAGGCTTAGGGGACCATTGTATGAACTTACAAGCCATAAAAATGGCAATGGCATGGTGGAAATATGAAGATTTGCTTGAACCCACCTACCACCGATTCGATCCTCGGCTTGTGCATCCTGCCTCTCTGGTCGGCTGAGCGTCCGCATGCTCGTTTCGTGGGTTGACTTAGGCATACGGAGTTCATCCCCAGTCTAAGCATACGGAGTTCATTCCCAGTCTAAGATCGGACAAGATCGCAGGATTGACAGCACGCAGGGGGGATCGGGCCAATCCTCGGCTCGCACATTCTGCCACTCCGGCCGGCTGAGCGCCCGCACGCCCATTTCATGGGTTGGCTTAGGCATAGGGAGTTCATTCCATGTCTAAGCCCCAGTCGGACTGAGTGTTGTGGTAACGGGACCGGCAGCACGCAGAAAGGGACCGGGCTAATCCCCGACTTACGTATTATGCCTCTCCGACAGGCTCAGCACTCGTACGCTCGTTTCATGGGTTGACTTAGGCATACGGAGTTCATTTCCAGTCTAAGATCAGACCAGACCAAGGGTTATGGTAGCAGGATCGACGACACGCAGGGGGAGACCGGGTCGGTCCTCGGGTTGCGCATTCTGCCTCTCTGGTCAGTTGAGCGCCCGCACGCTCATTTCATGGGTTGGCTTAGGCATACGGAGTTCATTCCATGCCTAAGCATACGGAGTTCATTCCTAATCTAAGATCAAATCGGACCGAGGTTGCAACAGTAGGATCAGTAGCACGTAGAGGGACCGGGCCGATCCCCGGCTTGCTCATTCTGCCTCTCTGACCGGCTGAGCGCCCGCACGCTCGCATCATTGGTTGGCTTAGGCATACGGAGTTCATTCCATGTCTAAGCCCCAGTCAGACCGAGGGTTGTGGCAGCAAGACCGGCAGCGGGATCGGTAGCACTCAGAGGGGGACCGGGCTGATCCCCAGCTTGCGTATTATGCCTCTCTGACCGGCTAAGCACCTGCACGCTCATTTCATGGGTTGACTTAGGCATACAGAGTTCATCCTTAGTCTAAGCATACAGAGTTCATTCCCAGTCTAAAATTGGATTGGACCGAAGGTTGTGGCAGCAGGATCGACAGCACGTAGAGGGGACCGAGCCGATCCCCGGCTTGTGCATTCTGCCTCTCCGGCTAGCTGAGCGCCCACACTCCCGTTTCATGGGTTGGCTTAGGCATAGGGAGTTCATTCCATGTCTAAGTCCCAGCCGGACCGAGGGTTGTGCCAGCAGGATCAGTAGCACCCAAAGGGGGATTGGGCCAATCCCCAACTTGCACATTATGCCTCTTCGACCGGCTCAGTGCCTACACGCTCATTTTGTGGGTTGTCTTATGCATACGGAGTTCATTCCTAGTCTAAGATTGGACCGGATCGAGGGTTCCAATAGCAGGATCGACAGCACGTAGGAGGGATCGAGCCAATCCTTAGCTTGTGCATTCTACCTCTCCAGTTGGCTGAGCGCCCGCACGCTCGTTTCATGGGTTGGCTTAGGCATACGGAGTTCATTCCATGTCTAAGCATACAGAGTTCATTCCCAATCTAAGATTTTGAGCCATGGTGCACATGCTAGGCTCAAGCATGTGCTGGTGCCACATTTTTTTGCCCGGGGCACCATCGTCGGAGCATCGTCGGAGCATCGTCGGAGAGCCTAACCAATGGCATTGGGGGGGCCAGGGGGGTGTGCGCACATGATGTGCGATGGGTGCTGGTACTTGTGTCACGGGCTTCGACTTTAGACTCAGAAATCGTACGGCCTTAGGCTTGGAATATCCTCCTTTATGCCTAAGTCAACCTAAAACACAAGCGTACTGGCAATAGAACAACGGGAAGGGCTGATTACGCAAGTTAAAGAGAAATAGGATAAGAAGGTAGAATTCTAGAAATGCTCTTGTATTCACTAAAACAAAAGTGTTTGATGGTGTACAAATGAGGGAGGAGCAGCCCTCTATTTATAGTTGAGGCTCCAGCTTACACTTAATGGCAATATCCCTAGAATAAAGGCTAAAATCATGGGATTATACAGATTACAATCAATCAGGATGCTAACTCCTGATTTTTACGGTCAACCAAATTTGCCAGGATGCTGCTGCTGATCCTGCCTGCTTCCAGAAGCTTCCTTTGCGTGTCCAGCACCTTGGGCCCTTCTAGATATGGTGCGGGCAGCTTGTATGCCAGGCTTTGGTCTCACGGGCTGGCTTGCAAGTTGGGCAGGCGTTCTAAACTCGTTTGCTAGGCTTTACGCACAGATACCCACCAGCACGCCTGGTCTACGGGCCTCAACCTCTGGCTCGCCTGCTGGTGCACCTGATGTGCCTGGCGTGCTTGCCCAGGGCATGACATTCTCCCCCACCTAATTGCACAACACCCTCGTTGCATCTTCTGCATGGTACTGGCTGATCTGGTCCTCGAACTGCCATAAGTCATCTGCTGGTTCCCAGCTTGCCTCACTGTCTGAAAGTCCCTTCCAATGCACCAAGTACTCTTATCTTGGCTAATAGTTCTTCTGTCTCACCTCTCGATCAGCTATGATACTGTGGACCTCTTTCTCATATGAGGCCCTTGCTCCCAATGGCGCACGCTTTGACTCTACCTATCCTGGATCTCCCTCATCCTCATGGAACGGCTTGAGCATTCTCACATGGAACACCAGGTGTACCCTTGGCTTGGGTGGCATATCCAGCTTGTAGGCAACCTTGCCTACCCTCTTAACTACTCGAAAAAATCCCTCATACCTCCGCACTAGGCCTTTGTGCAGCCCCCTATGGTGCACAATGGGATGCAGCTTCACCAACACCAAGTCTCCAACCTGGAACTGCACGTCCCGCCTATTCCGGTCTACCCACTTCTTCGACCTCTTGGCTGCCTTGCGTAGACAAACTCTGGCCAAGTCAGTTTGCACCTGCCATGCCTTGGCAAACTTGTATGCTACTAGATTCGACCCTGTATAACCTGCAGCAATTGAACCAGGTGTTAGTGGTTGTTGCCTTCTCACAACCTCAAATGGGCTCTGGTTCGTTACCTCGTTCCTTTGTAAGTTGTAGGAAAACTATGCAATATCTAGTAGCTTTGGCCAGTCCATTTGTGTGGCATTCACATAGTGCCTGAGGTAGACCTCCAATAGTCCATTCACTCATTTTGTCTACCCATCGGTCTACGGATGCATGCTGGTGGAAAAGTTCAAGTCTGACCCCAACAGCTTGAACAACTCAGTCTAGAACTTGCCCGTGAAATGCCCGTCCCGATCACTAACAATGGTCCTTGGCACTCCCTAGTACTTAACCATGTTCTTCAGGAACAATCAAGCTACCTCCTCGGCTGGGCACTCCTTGGTTGCTGGAATGAAGATTCCATACTTGGAAAACCTGTCCACCACTACCATGATGCTTCCAAACCCTTCTGCTTTGGGTAGACCGACTATAAAGTCCAGAGAAACACTCTTCCATGGTCGCTCTGGCACTGGCAATGGCTCCAAGAGACCGCCTGGTTTCTTGAGCTCGACCTTGTCCTGTTGGCACACAAGACAAGTCTTCACATAGGCCTCCATATCATCCCTCATGTGTGGCCAGTAGTATCGATCCTCGATCAGCACCAAGGTACGACTCACTCCGGGATGTCCAACCCACCTTGAATCATGGCATTCTTGCAAAACTTCCTTATGGAGCTTCCTGTGTTGCAACACAAATAGTCTATTGCCCCTGGTGTACAACAAGCCATCTTGTAACCAAAATCACCTAGTCTTACCTTGCTGGAAGTACTTCATCCAAGCCTTGGCTGTAGGATCATGGGTAAGTCCCTCCTTGATGTGCGGCACCAGTCACCCCTCTGGTTAGCTAATGGCAGCAAGGTTAGCCTTCCTGCTCAGGGCGTCTGCCACTAGGTTCGCACGCCCCGGCTTGTACTCCATCTGGAAATCAAATTCCGTAAGAAAATCTTACCATCTTGCCTGCTTGGGGGATAACTTCTTCTGTGTCTGGAAGTAGCTGGTTGCCACATTGTCCATCCTAACCATGAACCTCGACCCCAACAGGTAACGGCGCCAAGTGTGCAAGCAGTGCACCATTGCAGTCATCTCCTACTCTTGGACTATGTACTTGCTCTCAGTCTCGTTTAGCTTCCTGCTCTTGAATGCGACTGGACGTCCATCCTGCATCAACACGCCCCCTATGGCAAAGTCTGATGCATCCGTATGCACATCATACAGCTTGGCATGGTTTGGTAAGGCCAAGACTGGCTCTTCGATCACAGCTCACTTCAACCTATCAAAGGCTTCCTGGCACCCTGCACTCTACTCTCATGCTTTCCCTTTCTTGAGCAAGTCAGTCAACGGCATGGCTATTGCTGAGTGACCTTTGATGAAGCGCTTGTAGTAGTTGACCAGCCCTAGGAACGATCTCAACTCAATGACCTTGGCTGGCGGTTGCCACTCTAGGATGGCATGTATCTTGCCTTCATCCATGCGTATCCTGCCACCTCCCACTATGTGGCCAAGGAATGGGATCTCCTGCTAGGCGAATGAGCACTTCTCCCTCTTGACAAACAGCTTGTGCGCCCGTAACACGTCGAACACCTGTCTCAAGTGGTCTACATGCTCTCCCAAAGTCTGGCTATAGATCACAATGTCATCCAAATAAACCACAACAAACCGATCAAGGAATGACTGAAGTACCTTGTTCATAAGGGTGCAGAATGTTGCTGGGGTGTTTGTGAGTCTGAAAGGCATCACCAAGAACTCATACGAACCATACCGAGTGACACATGCTGTCTTTGGCTCATCTCCCTATACGACCCTGACTTGATAGTAGCCTGACCTCAAATCCAGCTTGGTGAACCACCTTGCACTCCCAAGTTGATCGAACAAGTTCGCAATGAGTGGGATGGGGTACTTGTTCTTGATGGTCAGCTTGTTCAAAGCCTGGTAGTCTATGCACAGCCGCAACGACCCATCATGCTTGCGTTGAAATAGAATCGGTGCACCATAGGGTGCCTTCGATGGCCTAATGAAGCCAACATCAACTAACTCTTTGAGCTGCTTCCTCAACTCCTCCAACTCTGGTGGAGACATTCGGTAAGGGGCTCTAGCTGGTGGCTTGGCCTCGGACACCAGCTCGATCTTGTGGTCCACCTCCCTCTTAGGTGGTAGCTTGCTAGGTAGCTTTGCGGGCATCACATCACTAAAGGTCTTCAGCACCTTTAGCACCTTCAAGGGTGACTTGGTCTCTTTCTCCCTTCGCTCATCATATTTCAGGGCTGCCAAGAAGGTGTCTTCTTGTTTGCTTACCGCCTTGGCAAATTGGATGGCTGACACCACCCGCGACCCAACTCCAGACCCTCTCCTCAATGGCACTAGGCATTGGCACCGTGCATCCAAGATGCAAACACAATCGACAAAAGGCACAAGAAAGGCATTAATCCGAACAAGGAAATCCAACCCAATCACAAACTCATAGTCGTCAAGGGGTATTACCTCAATGGTCTCCTTGCCTTTCCAGTCTCCAAGCTACAACTCCACTCCCCGCGCTACTCCAATGGCTGGAACTTCATTGGAGTTCACCGTTTTGATGGTACCAGTCCCTTTTTGCACCTTTAGTTCGAGCTTCCGGGCTCTATCACCTGAAATAAAAAGATGTGAGGCACTTGTGTCCACCAGTGCGCTCGCCTTCTGACCCGCAACCATCAGATCCGTAAATATGAAGCCCTTTGGCTTACGGCTCCCCTTACTCTGGATAGCATTGAGCACTAACGACCCAAGCTTTACTGCCCCTGACTCTGGCTCCTCGTCAAACTCCTTGTCTACGACAGCTAGCTTGCCCTTTCTACGGGCAATTGCATGCTATGTGGCTCCCTCCACATAGGTAGCATGCTAGTGGCTCTCGATCCCCCTTTGCTTTCCGCTTGCCTGCTGGTGGCTTCCTCTCGCCATCCTTGGTTAGACGGTCTTGGTCTCTATCCTTGGACTCTCGATCACGATCCTTCCCCTTGGACTGCTTCTTTCGATCCCTATCGTCCCTACCCTTACCCTTGGGCTTGGTAGACTCAAACTTGTTCAGAGGCTTGAACTCTATCAAGGCCTCGGCAGTAGTCATGGCTTTAGCCAAGTCATGAACTCCTCTCCTTTGTAGCTCATGCTTCACCCACGGTTTCAGCCCATCCATGAAAGCAAATAAGGCATCCAGGTCAGTCCCCAGCTTGGGCATTCTACCTCTCCAGCCGGCTGATTGCCTACACGCTCGTTTCGTGGGTTAGCTTAGGCATACAGAGTTCATTCCATATCTAAGCATACGGAGTACATTCCCAGTCTAAGATCGGACCGGATCGAGGGTTACAGTAGAAGGACCAGCAGCAAGATCGGTAGCATGCAGGGGCAACCGAGCCAATCTTCGACTTACGCATTCTGCCTCTCTGGTCGGTTGAGCGCCCGTACGCTCGTTTC
Source organism: Durio zibethinus (assembly GCF_002303985.1). The sequence continues at coordinate 33,855,105 of NW_019167826.1, read as the reverse complement.
GTGGGTTGACTTAGGCATACAGAGTTAATCCCCAGTCTAAGCATACAAAGTTCATTCCCAGTCTAAGAGTTTGAGCCATGGTACACATGCTGGGCTCAGGCATGTGTTAGTGCCACATTTTTTTTGCTCGGGGCACCATCGTCGGAGCATCGTCGGAGAGCCTAACCGATGGCATTGGGGGTTCCGGTGATTGGTGGGGCCGGGGGGTGTGCGCACATGAAGTATGATGGGTGCTGGTACTTGGCCCTTATATTGGCCCCCTATCCCTCATCAAACCTCGAGAACTCACACCCCCTTAAAGAGCATTTGAGATTTTATAGGTTTGCTGCCAGTAGCCATTAAAGTGCCTGAAATGAGGACACTTTTTTCAAATGGTCACAAAATCTTCTCCACTTCGAATTTTTAGCTGAATTTTTTTGTGCATGCCAACAAAAACACAAGGATCACCTCTACCAAATTTTGGGACAAAACTCTTTCTAAAATAATTTTAAAAAATCCCGAACCGTAAAAAGTTTCAAAAGTCATGAAAAATAGAAAACGGGTCGTCTTGCCACGAAACTTCACATGAAGGCATAGGGGACCATTGTATGAATTTACAAGCCATAAAAATGGCATTGGCATGATAGAAATATGAAGATGTGCTTGAACCCACCTACCACCCATTCAATCCCTGGCTTGCGCATCCTGCCTCTTTGGTCAGCGGAGCATCCGCACACTCATTTCGTGGGTTGACTTAGGCATACGGAGTTCATCCCCAGTCTAAGCATATAGAGTTCATTCCTAGTCTAAGATCGGACCGGACTGAAGGTTGCGATAGCAGGATCGACAGCACGTAGGGGGGACCGGGCCGACCCCTGGCTTGTTCATTTTGCCTCTCCAACTGGCTGAGCGCCTGCACGCCCATTTCGTGGGTTGGGTTAGGCATAGGGAGTTCATTCCATGTCTAAACCCCAGCCGGACCGAGGGTTATGGCAGCGAGACCGACAGCATGCAGAGGGGGATCGGGTTGATCCCTGGCTTACGCATTATGCCTCTCCGACCGGCTCAATGCCCGGACGCACATTTTGTGGGTTAACTTCGGCATTCGAAGTTCATTCCCAGTCTAAGATCGGATCAGACCGAGGGTTGCGGTAGTAAGATCAACAGCATGCAGGGAGGACCGAGCCAGTCCCCGACTTGTGCATTCTGCCTCTCCGACTGACTGAGTGCCTGCACGCTCGTTTCATCGGTTGGCTTAGGCATACGGAGTTCATTCCATGTCTAAGCATACGGAGTTCATTCCCAATCTAAGATTGGACTGGACCAAGGGTTGCGTTAGCAGGACCAGTAGCAGGATAGGCAGTACGCAGGGGGGCATCGGGCCGATCCCCGGCTTGTGCATTCTGCCTTTTCGGCCAGCTAACCGCCTGCACGCTTGTTTCATGGTTGGCTTAGGCATATGAAGTTCATTCCATGTCTAAGCCCCAGCCGGACCGAGGGTTATGGTAGCAGGATCGACGGCACGTAGAGGGGGACCGGGCTAATTCCCAACTTGTGCATTATGCCTCCCCGATCGACCTCTCTGGTCGGTTGAGCGTCCGCACACTCATTTCGTGGGTTGACTTAGGCATACGGAGTTTATCCCCAGTCTAAGCATACAGAGTTCATTCCCAGTCTAAGATCGAACCGGACTGAGGGTTGCCACAGCAGGATCAGCAACAAGCAGGGGGGACCGGGCCGATCCCCAACTTACGCATTCTGCCTCTTCGACCGGCTAAGCACCCACACGCCCATTTCGTGCGTTGGCTTAGGTATAGAGAGTTCATTCCATATCAAGCCCCACCTGGACCGAGGGTTGTGGCAGCGGGATCGGTAGCACGTAGAGGGGGATCGAACCGATCCCCAGCTTGCGCATTATGCCTCTCTGGTCGGCTCAGCGCCCGATCGCTCGTTCTGCGGGTTGACTAAGGCATATGGAGTTCATTCCCAGTCTAAGATCAGATCGAACTGAGGGTTACGGTAGTAGGATTGACAGCATGCAAGGGGGGATCGGGTTGGTCTCTGGCTTGCGCATTTTACCTCTTCAACAGGCTGAACGGCCGTACAGTCGTTTCGTGGGTTGGCTTAGGCATACGGAGTTCATTCCATGTCTAAGCATACAGAGTTCATTCCCAGTCTAAGATTGGATTGAACTGAGGGTTACAGTAGTAAGACCAGCAGCAGGATCGACAGCACGCAGGGGGGATCGAGCCGATCCCCGGCTTGCGCATTCTGCCTTTTCGACCGGTTGAGTGCTCGCACGCTAGTTTCGTGGGTTGACTTAGGCATACAGAGTTCATCCCCAGCTAAGCATACGGAGTTCATTCCCAGTCTAAGATCGAATCGGACCGAGGGTTACGATAGTGGCATCAACAGCACGCAGGGGGGCTGGGCTGATCCCTGTCTTGCGCATTCTACCTCTCTGGCCAGCTGAGCACCCGCACGCCCGTTTCGTGGGTTGGCTTAGGCATAGGGAGTTCATTCCATGTCTAAGCCCCAGCTGGACTAAGGGTTGTGGTAGCAAGACCGACAGCATGTAGAGGGGGATCGGGCCAATCCCTGGCTTGCGCATTCTGCCTCTCTGGCCGACTGAGCGCCCGCATGCTCGTTTCGTGGGTTGGCTTAGGCATACGGAGTTCATTCCATGTCTAAGCATACGGAGTTCAATCCCAGTCTAAGAGTTTGAGCCACAGTGCACATGCTGGGCCCAGGCATGTGCTGGTGCCGCATTTTTTTCGCCCGTGGCACCATCGTCAGACCATCATCGCAGAGCCTAATCGACGACATTGGGGGTTTCGACGATTGGGGGGGCCGGGGGGTGTGTACACATGATGTGCGGTGGGTGCTGGTACTTGGCCCTTATATTGGCCCCCTATCCCTCATCAAACCTTGAGAACTCACACCCCCTTAAAGAGCATTTGAGATTTTATAGGTTTGCTACCAGTAGCCATTAAAGTGTCTAAAATGGGAACAATTTTTTCAAACGGTCACAAAATCTTCTCCACTTCGTTTTTTTAGCTAAATTGTTTTGTGCACGCCAAAAAAAATACAAGAATCACCTCTACCAAATTTGGGGACAAAACTCTTTCTAAAAAAATTTTAAAAAATCCTGAACCGCAAAAAGTTTTGAAAATCATGAAAAATAGAAAACGGGTCGTCTTGCCACGAAACATCACATGAAGGCTTAGGGGACCATTGTATGAATTTACAACACTTAAAAATGGCATTGGCATGAGAGAAATATGAAGATGTGCTTGAACCCACCTACCACCCGTTTGATCCCCGGCTTGCGCATCCTGCCTCTCTGGTCGGCTGAGCGTCCACACGCTCATTTCATGGATTGACTTAGGCATACGGAGTTCATCCCCAGTCTAAGCATACGGAGTTCATCCCCAATCTGAGATCAGACTGGACCAAGGGTTGCGGCAGAAGGATCGACAGCACGCAGGGTGGATCGGGCCGATCCCTGGCTTGCGCGTTCTGCCTCTCCGACCGGCTGAGCACCTGTACGCTCGTTTCGTGGGTTGGCTTAGGCATAGGGAGTTCATTCCATGTCTAAGCCCCAGCCGGACCGAGGGTTGTGGTAGCGGGACTGACAACACACAGAGGGGGATCGGGCCGATCCTCGGCTTGTGCATTATGCCTCTCCGACCGACTGAGCGGCCGCACGCTCGTTTCGTGGGTTGACTTAGGCATACGAATTTCATCCCCAGTCTAAGCATACAGAGTTCATTCCTAGTCTAAGATCGGATTGGACCGAGGGTTATGAGAGCAAGATCGACAGCACACATGGGGGATCGGGTCGATCCCCAGCTTGCACATTCTGCCTGTCCGACCGGTTGAGCGCCCGCACGGTCATTTCGTGGGTTGGCTTAGGCATATGAAGTTCATTCCATGTCTAAGCATATGGAGTTCATTCTCATTCTAAGATCGGATCGGACATTTTTGCCTCTCCGACCGGCCTCTCCGACCGATTGAGCGCCCGTACGCTCGTTTCGTGGGTTGACTTAGGCATACGGAGTTCATCCCCAGTCTAAGATCGAACCGGATTGAGGGTTGCGGCAACAAGATCGACAGCATGCAGGAGGGGCCAGGCCAATCCCTAACTTGCGCATTCTGCCTCTTTGGCCGACTGAGTGCCCGTAAGCCCGTTTTATGGGTTGGCTTAGGCATAGGGAGTTCATTCCATGTCTAAGCCCCAGTCGGATCGAGGGTTGTGGCAGCGAGACCGGTAGCATGCAGAAGGGGACCGAGCCGATCCCCAGCTTGCGTATTCTACCTCTTCGGTCGGCTGAGCGCCCGCACGCTCATTTCGTGGGTTGGCTTAGGCTTACGGAGTTCATTCAATGCCTAAGGATACGGAGTTCATTCCCAGTCTAAGAGTTTGAGCCATGGTGGACATGATGGGCTTGGGCATGTGCTGGTGCCACATTTTTTTCACCTAAGGCACCATCGTCGGAGCATCGCTGAAGAGGCTAACCGATTGCATTGGGGGTTCCGACGATTGGGGGGGCCGGGGGGTGTGCGCACATGATGTGCGATGGGTGCTGGTACTTGGCCCTTATATTGGCCCCCTATCCCTCATCAAACCTTGAGAACTCACACCCCCTTAAAGAGCATTTGAGATTTTATAGGTTTGCTGCCAGTAGCCATTAAAGTGTCTGAAATAGGGACACTTTTCTCAAACGGTCGTAAAATCTTCTCCACTTCGAGTTTTTAGCTGAATTTTTTTGTGCATGCCAAAAAAAATACAAGGATCACCTCTACCAAATTTGGGGACAAAAATCTTTCTAAAAAAATTTTAAAAAATCTCGAACCCCAAAAAGTTTCAAAAATCGTGAAAAATAGAAAACGGGTCGTCTTGCCACGAAACTTCACATGAAGGCTTAGGGGACCATTGTATGAATTTACAACCGATAAAAATGGCATTGGCATGGCATAAATATGAAGATGTGCTTGAACCCACCTACCACCCGTTCGATCCTCGACTTACGCATCCTGCCTCTCTGGTCGGCTAAGCGTCTGCACGCTTGTTTCTTGGGTTGACTTAGGTATACGGAGTTCATCCCCAGTCTAAGCATACGGAGTTCATTCCCAGTCTAGTATTGGACCAGACCGAGGGTTGCGGCAGTAGGATCGATAGCACGCAGGGGGGACCGAGTCGATCTCCGGCTTGCGCATTCTGCCTGTCGGGCCGGTTAAGTTCCCGCACGCCTGTTTCATGGGTTGGCTTAGGCATAGGGAGTTCATTCCATGTCTAAGCCCCAACCGTACTGAGGGTTGTGGTAGCGGGACCGATAACATGCAAAGGGGGACCGGGCTGATCCCCGGCTTGTGTATTATGCCTCTCTGGCCGGCTCAGTGCTCGCACGCTCGTTTGGTTGGTTGACTAAAGCATACGGAGTTCATTCCTAGTCTAAGATTAGACCGAACCGAAGGTTGCAGCAGCAAGATTGACAACACGCAGGGGGGATTGGGCTGGTCCCTGGCTTACGCATTCTGCCTCTCCAGCCGGCTGAGCGCTCGCACGCTCATTTTGTGGGTTGGCTTAGGGATACGGAGTTCATTCCATGTCTAAGCATATGGAGTTCATTCCCAGTCTAAAATTGAACTGAACCAAAGGTTGCGATAGCAGGATCGACAACACGTAGGGGGGACCGGACCGAGCCCCTGCTTGTGCATTCTACCTCTCCGGTCGGCTGAGTGCCCACACGTTCATTTCATGGGTTGACCTAGGCATACGGAGTTCATTCCATGTCTAAGCCCCAACCGGACTGAGGGTTATGGTAGCAGGACTGGCAGCGGGATCGACAGCACGCAGAAGGGGATATGGCTGATCCTCAGCTTGCGCATTATGCCTTTTCGGCCAACCCAGTGCTCAAACACTCGTTTCATGGGTTGACTTAGGCATATGGAGTTCATTCCCAGTCTAAGATCGGACCGGGCCGAGGGTTACGACAGAAGGATCGACAGCATGTAGGGGGAGATCGGGCTGGTCCCCAGCTTACACATTCTGCCTCTCCGATCGGTTGAGCGCCCGCATGCTTGTTTCGTGGGTTGGCTTAGGCATACGGAGTTGATTCCATGTCTAAGCATACGGAGTTCATTCCCAATCTAAAATCAGACCGGACCGAAGGTTGCGACAACAAGATCAGCAGTAGGATCGATAGCATGCAGGAGGGGATCAGGTCGATCCTTGGCTTCCACATTCTGTCTCTCTGATCTGCCTCTTGCCCACACGCTCATTTCATGGGTTGGCTTAGGCATACAGAGTTCATTCCATGTCTAAGCCCCAGTCAGACCGAGGGTTGTGGCAACAGGACCGGTAGTGGGATTGATAGCACGTAGAGGGGGATCGGGTTGATCCCCGACTTGCGCATTATGCCTCTTCGGCCGGCCTCTCCGGTCGATTGAGCGCCCACATGCTTGTTTCATGGGTTGACTTAAGTATATGGAGTTCATCCCCAGTCTAAGCATACGAAGTTCATTCTCAGTCTAAGATCAGACCGGATCAAGGGTTGTGGTAGCAGGATCAACAGCACGCAGAGGGACCGGGTTGATCCCCGACTTGCGTATTCTTCCTCTCCGGCCGGCTGAGCGCCCGCCCGCTCGTTTCATGGGTTGGCTTAGGCATAGGGAGTTCATTCCATGTCTAAGCCCCAGCCGAATCGAGGGTTGTGGCAGTGGGACCGACAGCACGCAGAGGGGGACTGAGCTGATCCCCGACTTGCGCATTATGCCTCTTCGGCCGGCTTAGTGCCCGCACGCCCGTTTCGTGGGTTAGCTTAGGCATAGGGAGTGCATTCCATGTCTAAGCCCCAGTCGAACCGAGGGTTGTGGCAGTGGGACCGATAGCACACAGAGGGGGACCCGACCAATCTTCGACTTGTGCATTATGCCTCCTGGGCTGGCTTAGCACCCGCCACGCTTTGTTTCGTGTGGGTTGACTTATTCATACAGAGTTCATTTCCCAGTCTAAGATCAGATTGGACCGAGGGTTGCGGCAGCAGGATCGACAGCACGCAGGGGGGGACCGGGTCGATCCCCAACTTGTGCATTCTGCCTCTCCGGCAGGCTGAGCGGCCCGTACGCCTATTTTCGTGGGTTGGTTAGGCATACGGAGTTTCATTCCCATGTCGAAGCATATGGAGTGCATTCCCAGTCTAAGATTTTGAGCCACGGTGCACATGCTTGGCTCAAGCATGTGCTGGTGCCGCATTTTTTTTACCCAGGGCACTATCGTCGGTGAGCCTAATCTGCGGCATTGGGGGTTCTGGCGATTGGGGGGGCCAAGAGGGTGTGCTCACATGATGTGTGATGGGTGCTGGTACTTGTGTCATGGGCTCCGACCTTAAACTCAGAAACCATGCGACCTTAGGCTTAGAATCTCCTCCTTTTTGCCTAAGTCAGCCTAAAACACAAGTGTACGGGCACTAGAACAATGGGAAGGGCTGATTACGCAAGTTAAAAAGAAATAAGATAAGAAGGCAAAATTCTGGAAATGCTCTTGTATTCACTGAAACGGAAGTGTTTGATGGTGTACAAATGAGGGAGAAGCAGCCTTCTATTTATAGTTGAGGTTCTAGCTTACACTTAATGGCAATATCCCTAGAATAAAGGCTAAAATCATGGGATTATACAGATTACAATCAATCAGGATGCTAACTCCTGATTTTCAGGGTCAACCAAATCTACTAGGATGCTGCTGCTGATCCTGCCTACTTCTAGAAGCTTTCCTTGCATGTCCAACACCTTGGGCCCTTTTAGATGTGGTGCGGGTAGCTTGTGTGCCAGGCCTTGGTCTCACGGGCTGGCCTGCAAGTTGGGTGGGCATTTTGAACTCGTTTGCTAGGCTTTGCACGTAGATACCCACCAGCACACATGGTCTGCGGGCCTCAACCTCTGGCTCGCCTGTTAGTGCTCCTGGTGTGCCTGGCATGCCCACCCAGGGTGTGACATTCTCCCCCACCTGATTGTGTAATGCCTTCATTATGTCTTCTGCATGGTACTGCCTGATCTTCCCTGAACTACCATAAGTCATCTGCAGGTTCCCAGCTCGCCTCACTGTCTGGAAGTCCCTTCCAGCGCACCAAGTACTCTTATCTTGGCTGATAGTTCATCTGTCTCACCTCCTGATCAGCTATGATGCTGTGGACCTCCTTCTCATATGAGGCCCTTGCTCTCAATGGCACACGCTTTGACTCTACCCATCTTGGATCTCCTTTATCCTTATGGAACGGCTTGAGCATGCTCACATGGAACACCAAGTGTACCCTCGGCTTGGGTGGCATATCCAGCTTGTAGGCAACCTTGCCTACCCTCTTGACTACTCGAAAAGGTCCCTCATACCTCTGAACTAGGCCTTTGTGCAGCCCCCTATGGCACACAATGGGATGCAGCTTCACCAACACCAAGTCTCCAACCTGGAACTACACGCCCCACCTATTTTGGTCTACCCACTTTTTTGACCTCTTAGCCGCCTTGTGTAGACAAACTCTGGCCAAGTCAGTTTGCTCCTGCCATGCCTTGGCAAACTTGTATACTGCTAGATTTGGCCCTGTATAACCTGCAGCAATCAAACTGGGTGTTAGTGGTTGTTGCCCTGTCACAACCTTAAATGGGCTATAGTTCATTGCCTCGCTCCTTTGCAAGTTATAGGAAAACTGCGTAATATCTAGCAGCTTTCACCAGTCCCTTTATGTGGCACTCACATAGTGCCTGAGGTAGACCTCTAATAGTCCATTCACTCATTCTGTCTGCCCATCGGTCTGCGGATGCATGCTGGTGGAAAAGTTCAAGTCTGACCCCAACAGCTTGAACAACTCAGTCCAGAACCTGCCCGTGAAATGCCCGTCTCGATCACTAACAATGGTCCTCGGTACTCCCCAGTACTTAACCATGTTCTTCAGGAACAATCAAGCTGCCTCCTTGACTGGGCACTCCTTTGGTGTTGGATATAAGATTCCCATAACTTGGAAAACCTTACCACCACTGCCATGATGCTTCCAAACCCTTCTGTTTTGGGCTAGATCCGACTATAAAGCTAGAGAAACACTCTCCCATGGTTCGCTCTGGCACTGGCAATAGCTCTAAGAGATTACCTGGTTTCTTGAGCTCCACCTTGTCCTATTGGCTCCACAAGACAAGTCTTCACATAGGCCTCTACATCTTCCCTCATGTGGGCTAGTAAGTATCGATCCTCGATCAACGCCTATAGGATGGTCACTCTGGGGAGTCCAGCCCACCTTGAATCATGGCATTCTTGCCAAAACTCCTTGTGGAGCTTCCCCGTGCTATGGCACAAACCAATGCTACTACCCCTGGCTGTACAGCAAGCCATCCTGTAACCAAAATCGCCTAGTCTTACCTTGCTGGGCGTACGCCATCAAAGCCTTGGCTGTAGGATCATGAGCAAGTCCCTCCTTAATGCGTGGCACCAGTGACCCCTCTGGTTGGCTAATGGCAGCAAGGTTAGCCTTCCTACTCAGGGCGTCTGCCACTAGGTTCGCCCCCCCTGGCTTGTACTCCACTGGAAATCAAATTCCATAAGAAATCTTGCCATCTTGCCTGCTTGGGGGATAGCTTTTTCTACGTCTGGAAGTAGCTGGTCGCCATATTGTCCATCCTAACCATGAACCTCGACCCCAACAGGTAATGGCACCAAGTGCACAAGCAGTGCACCACTACAGTTATTTCTTCTCTTGGACCATGTACTTGCACTCAGTCTCGTTCAGCTTCCTGCTCTCGAACGTGACTGGATGTCCCTGCTACATCAACACACCCCCTATGGCAAAGTCTGATGCATCCGTATGCACCTCATACGGCTTGGCATGGTTTGGCAAGGCCAAGACTGGTCTCTTCGATCAACAAGCCTGCTTCTAACCTATCAAAGGGCTTCGCTGGGAACCCTGCGCGTTCCACTTCCCCATTGCTTTCCCTTTCTTGAGCAAGTCAGTCCATGGGCGTGGCTATTGCTAAGTTGACCCTTTGATGCAAGCGCTCTGTAGTAGTTGGTCTTCAGCCCAAGGAAAGCGATCTCAACTCAGTGATCCTTGGCTGGCGGCTGCCACTCCTTAGGATGGCAGGGTATCTTTGCGCTTCACCTTGCGTATCCGGGGCACCGTCCACTAGAATGGGCGCAAGGAATGGATCTCTTGCCTAGGCGAATGAGCACTTCTCCCTCTTGACAAATAGCTTGTGCACCCGTAACACCTCGAACACCTATCTCTAGTGGTCTACATGCTCTCTCAAAGTCTGGCTGTAGATCACAATGTCATCCAAATAAACCATAACAAACCGATAAAGGAATGACTGAAGTACCTTGTTCGT
>NW_019167826.1:33769130-33843758 GCF_002303985.1 Durio zibethinus | reverse complement strand
CGCCTGTTTCTTGAGCTCGACCTTGTCCTGTTGGCACACAAGACAAGTCTTCACATAGGCCTCCATATCATCCCTCATGTGCGGCCAGTAGTATCGATCCTCGATCAGCACCAAGGTACGACTCACTCCGGGGTGTTCAGCCCACTTGAATCAGGCCATTCTTGCAAAACTTCCTTACGGAGCTTCCTGTGTTGCGACACAAATAGTCTACTGCCCCTGGTGTATAGCAAGCCATCTTGTAACCAAAATCACTAGTCTTAACCTTGCTGGAATACTTCATCAAGCCTTGGCTGTAGGATCATGCGCAAGTCCCTCCTTGATGTGCGGCACCAGTCACCCCTCTGGTTAGCTAATGGCAGCAAGGTTAGCCTTCCTGCTCAGGGCGTCTGCCATTAGGTTCGCACGCCCCGGCTTGTACTCCATCTGGAAATCAAATTCCGTGAAGAAAATCTTACCATCTTGACCTACTTGGAGGACAACTTCTTCTGTGTCTGGTAAGTAGCTGGTCGCCACATTGTCCGTCCCTAACCATGAACCTCGACCCCAACATGTAATGGCGCCAAGTGTTAAGCAGTGCACCATTGTAAGTCATCTCCTACTCTTGGACTATGTACTTGCTCTCAGTCTCGTTTAGCTTCCTGCTCTTGAACGTGACTGGACGTCCATCCTGCATCAACACGCCCCCTATGGCAAAGTCTGATGCATCCGTATGCACATCATACAGCTTGGCATGGTTTGGTAAGGCCAAGACTGGCTCTTCGATCACAGGCCCGCTTCAACCTGTCAAAGGCTTCCTGGCACCCTGCACTCCACTCTCATGCTTTCCCTTTCTTGAGCAAGTCAGTCAACGGCATGGCTATTGCTGAGTGACCTTTGATGAAGTGCCTGTAGTAGTTGACCAGCCCTAGGAACGATCTCAACTCAATGACCTTGGCTGGCGGTTGCCACTCTAGGATGGCATGTATCTTACCTTCATCCATGCGTATCCTGTCACCTCCCACTATGTGGCCAAGGATGGGATCTCCTGCTAGGCGAATGAGCACTTCTCCCTCTTGACAAACAGCTTGTGTGCCCGCAACACGTCGAACACCTGTCTCAAGTGGTCTACAAGCTCTCCCATAGTCTGGCTGTAGATCACAATGTCATCCAAATAAACCACAACAAATTGATCAAGGAATGACTGAAGTACCTTGTTCATAAGGGTGCAGAATGTTGCTGGGGTGTTCGTGAGTCTGAAAGGCATCACCAAGAACTCATACGAACCATACCGAGTGACAAATGCTATCTTTGTCTCATCTCCCTATACGACCCTGACTTGATAGTAGCCTGACCTCAAATCCAGCTTGGTGAACCACCTTGCACTCCCAAGTTGATCGAACAAGTTCGCAATGAGTGGGATGGGGTACTTGTTCTTGATGGTCAGCTTGTTCAAAGCCCGGGTAGTCTATGCACAGCTGCAACGACCCATCATGCTTGCGTTGAAATAGAATCGGTTGCACCATAGGGTGCCTTCGATGGCCTAAAGAAGCCAGCATCAACTAACTCTTTGAGCTGCTTCCTTAACTCCTCCAACTCTGGTGGAGACATTTGGTAAGGGGCTCTAGCTGGTGGCTTGGCCTCGGACACCAGCTCGATCTTGTGGTCCACCTCCCTCTTAGGTGGTAGCTTGCTAGGTAGCTTTGCGGGCATCACATCACTAAAGGTCTTCAGCACCTTTAGCACCTTCAAGGGTGACTTGGTCTCCTTCTCCCTTCGCTCATCATATTTCAGGGCTGCCAAGAGGTGTCTTCTTGTTTGCTTACGCCTTGGCAAATTGGATGGCTGACACCACCCGCGACCCAACTCCAGACCCTCTCCTCAATGGCACTAGGCATTGGCACCGTGCATCCAAGATGCAAACACAATCGACAAAAGGCACAAGGAAGGCGTTAATCCGAACAAGGAAATCCAACCTAATCACAAACTCATAGTCGTCAAGGGGTATTACCTCAATGGTCTCCTTGCCTTTCCAGTCTCCAAGCTACAACTCCACTCCCCGCGCTACTCCAATGGCTGGAACTTCATTGGAGTTCACCATTTTGATGGTACCAGTCCCTTTTTTGCACCTTTAGTTCGAGCTTCTGAGCTCTATCACCTGAAATAAAAAGATGTGAGGCACTTGTGTCCACCAGTGCGCTCGCCTTCTGACCTGCAACCATCAGATCCGTAAATATGAAGCCCTTTGGCTTGCGGCTCCCCTTACTCTGGATCGCATTGAGCACAAACGACCCAAGCTTTACTGCCCCTGACTCTGGCTCCTCATCAAACTCCTTGTCTACGGTAGCTAGCTTGCCCTTCTACGGGCAATTGCATGCTATGTGGCTCCCTCCACATTGGTAGCATGCTAGTGGCTCTCGATCCTCCTTTGCTTTCCGCTTGTCTGCTGGTGGCTTCCTCTCGCCATCCTTGGTTAGACGGTCTCAGTCTCTATCCTTGGACTCTCGATCACGATCCTTCCCCTTGGGACTGCTTCTTTCGATCCCTATCGTCCCTACCCTTACCCTTGGGCTTGGTAGACTCAAACTTTGTTCAGAGGCTTGAACTCTATCAAGGCCTCGGCAGTAGTCATGGCTTTAGCCAAGTCATGAACTCCTCTCCTTTGTAGCTCATGCTTCACCCATGGTTTCAGCCCATCCATGAAAGCAAATAAGGCATCCATGAAGCAAATAAGGCATCCATGAAAGCAAATAAGGCATCCAGGTCAGTCCTCGGCTTAGGCATTCTACCTCTCCAGCCGGCTGAGTGCCTACACGCTCATTTCGTGGGTTAGCTTAGGCATACAGAGTTCATTCCATATCTAAGCATATGGAGTACATTCCCAGTCTAAGATCGGACCGGATCGAGGGTTACAGTAGAAGGATCAGCAGCAAGATCGGCAGCATGCAGGGGGAACCGAGCCAATCTTCAACTTGCGCATTCTGCCTCTCCGATCGGTTGAGCGCCCGTACGCTCGTTTTGTGGGTTGACTTAGGCATACAGAGTTAATCCCCAGTCTAAGCATACAAAGTTCATTCCCAGTCTAAGAGTTTGAGCCATGGTACACATGCTGGGCTCAGGCATGTGCTAGTGCCACATTTTTTTGCTCGGGGCACCATCGTCGGAGCATCATCGGAGAGCCTAACCGATGGCATTGGGGGTTCCGGTGATTGGTGAGGCCGGGGGGTGTGCGCACATGAAGTATGATGGGTGCTGGTACTTGGCCCTTATATTGGCCCCCTATCCCTCATCAAACCTCGAGAACTCACACCCCCTTAAAGAGCATTTGAGATTTTATAGGTTTGCTGCCAGTAGCCATTAAAGTGCCTGAAATGAGGACACTTTTTTCAAATGGTCACAAAATCTTCTCCACTTCGAATTTTTAGCTGAATTTTTTTGTGCATGCCAACAAAAACACAAGGATCACCTCTACCAAATTTTGGGACAAAACTCTTTCTAAAATAATTTTAAAAAATCCCGAACCGTAAAAAGTTTCAAAAGTCATGAAAAATAGAAAACGGGTCGTCTTGCCACGAAACTTCACATGAAGGCATAGGGGACCATTGTATGAATTTACAAGCCATAAAAATGGCATTGGCATGATAGAAATATGAAGATGTGCTTGAACCCACCTACCACCCATTCGATCCCTGGCTTGCGCATCCTGCCTCTTTGGTCAGCGGAGCATCCGCACACTCATTTCATGGGTTGACTTAGGCATACGGAGTTCATCCCCAGTCTAAGCATAAAGAGTTCATTCCCAGTCTAAGATCGGACCGGACTGAAGGTTGCGATAGCAGGATCGACAGCACGTAGGGGGGACCGGGCCGACCCCTGGCTTGTTCATTTTGCCTCTCCAACTGGCTGAGCGCCTGCACGCCCATTTCGTGGGTTGGGTTAGGCATAGGGAGTTCATTCCATGTCTAAACCCCAGCCGGACCGAGGGTTATGGCAGCGAGATCGATAGCACGTAGAGGGGGATCGGGTCGATCCCTGGCTTGCGCATTATGCCTCTCCGGCCGGCTCAATGCCCGCACACACATTTCGTGGGTTAACTTTGGCATTCGAAGTTCATTCCCAGTCTAAGATCGGGATCAGATCTCGAGGGTTGCGACAGTAAGATCAACAGCATGCAAGGAGGACCGGGCCAGTCCCCGACTTGTGCATTCTGCCTTTCCGACTGACTGAGTGCCTGCACGGCTTGTTTCGTCGGTTGGCTTAGGCATACGGAGTTCATTCCATGTCTAAGCATACGGAGTTCATTCCCAATCTAAGAGTTGGGATTGGACCAAGGGTTGCGGTTAGCAGGACCAGTAGCAGGATAGCAGTACGCAGGGGGGCATCGGGGCCGATCCCCGGCTTGGTGCATTCTGCCTCTTCGGCCAGCTAATCGCCTGCACGCTTGTTCATGGTTGGCTTAGCATATGAAGTTCATTCCATGTCTAAGCCCCAGCCGGACCGAGGGTTATGTAGCAAGACCGACGGCACGCAGAGGGGACCGGGCTAATTCCCAACTTATGCATTATGCCTCCCCGATCGACCTCTCTGGTCGGTTGAGCGTCCGCACACCATTTCGTGGGTTGACTTAGGCATACGGAGTTCATCCCCAGTCTAAGCATACAGAGTTCATTCCCAGTCTAAGATCGGACCGGACTGAGGGTTGCGACAGCAGGATCAGCACACGCAGGGGGGACCGGGTCGATCCCCAGCTTGCGCATTCTGCCTCTTTGACCGGCTAAGCACCCGCACGCCCATTTCGTGCGTTGGCTTAGGTATAGGGAGTTCATTCCATATCAAGCCCCACCTAGACCGAGGGTTGTGGCAGCGGGATCGGTAGCACGTAGAGGGGGATCGAACCGATCCCTAGCTTGCGCATTATGCCTCTCTGGCCGGCTCAGCGCCCGATCGCTCGTTCTGCGGGTTGACTAAGGCATATGGAGTTCATTCCCAGTCTAAGATCGGATCGAACTGAGGGTTGCGGCAGTAGGATCGACAGCATGCAAGGGGGATCGGGTTGGTCTCTGGCTTGCGCATTTTACCTCTTCGACCGGCTGAGTGGCCGTACAGTCGTTTCGTGGGTTGGCTTAGGCATACGGAGTTCATTCCATGTCTAAGCATACAGAGTTCATTCCCAGTCTAAGATTGGATCAAACTGAGGGTTGCAGCAGTAGGACCAACAGCAAGATCGACAGCACGTAGGGGGGATCGAGCCGATCCCCGGCTTGCGCATTCTGCCTTTTCGACCGGTTGAGTGCTCGCACGCTCGTTTCGTAGGTTGACTTAGGCATACTGAGTTCATCCCCAGCTAAGCATACGGAGTTCATTCCCAGTCTAAGATCAAATCGGACCGAGGGTTACGGCAGTGGGATCAACAGCACGCAGGGGGGCCGGGCTGATCCCTGTCTTACGCATTCTACCTCTCTGGCCAGCTGAGCGCCTGCACGCCCGTTTCGTGGGTTAGCTTAGGCATAGGGAGTTCATTTCATGTCTAAGCCCCAGCTGGATTGAGGGTTGTGGTAGTGAGACTGACAGCATGTAGAGGGGGATTGGGCCAATCCCCGGCTTACGCATTCTGCCTCTCTGGCCGACTGAGCGCCCGTACGCTCGTTTCGTGGGTTGGCTTAGGCATACGGAGTTCATTCCATGTCTAAGCATACGGAGTTCAATCCCAGTCTAAGAGTTTGAGCCATGGTGCGCATGCTGGGCCCAGGCATGTGCTGGTGCCGCATTTTTTTCGCCCGTGGCACCATCGTCAGACCATCCTCGCAGAGCCTAATCGGTGGCATTGGGGGTTCCGACGACTAGGGGGGCCGGGGGGTGTGTGCACATGATGTGCGGTGGGTGCTGGTACTTGGCCCTTATATTGGCCCCCTATCCCTCATCAAACCTTGAGAACTCACACCCCCTTAAAAGAGCATTTGAGATTTTATAGGTTTGCTACCATTAGCCATTAAAGTGTCTAAAATGGGGACAATTTTTTCAAACGGTCACAAAATCTTCTCCACTTCGAGTTTTTAGCTAAATTTTTTTGTGCACGCCAAAAAAAATACAAGGATCACCTCTACCAAATTTGGGGACAAAACTCTTTCTAAAAAAATTTTAAAAAATCCTGAACCGCAAAAAGTTTTGAAAATCATGAAAAATAGAAAACGGGTCGTCTTGCCACGAAACATCACATGAAGGCTTAGGGGACCATTGTATGAATTTACAACACTTAAAAATGGCATTGGCATGAGAGAAATATGAAGATGTGCTTGAACCCACCTACCACCCGTTCGATCCCCGGCTTGCGGATCCTGCCTCTCTGGTCGGCTGAGCATCCACACGCTCATTTCATGGATTGACTTAGGCATACGGAGTTCATCCCCAGTCTAAGCATACGGAGTTCATCCCCAGTCTAAGATCAGACTGGACCAAGGGTTGCGGCAGAAGGATCGATAGCACGCAGGGGGGATCGGGCCGATCCCCGGCTTGCGCATTCTGCCTCTCTGACCGGCTGAGCACCCGTACGCTCGTTTCGTGGGTTGGCTTAGGCATAGGGAGTTCATTCCATGTCTAAGCCCCAGCCGGACCGAGGGTTGTGGCAGCGGGACCGACAACACACAGAGGGGGACCGGGCCGATCCTCGGCTTGTGCATTATGCCTCTTCGACCGACTGAGCGGCCGCACGCTCATTTCGTGGGTTGGCTTAGGCATAGGGAGTTCATTCCATGTCTAAGCCCCAGCCGGACCGAGGGTTGTGGCAGCGGGACCGACAACACACAGAGGGGGACCGGGCCGATCCTCGGCTTGTGCATTATGCCTCTTCGACCGACTGAGCGCCCGCACGCTCATTTCGTGGGTTGACTTAGGCATACGAATTTTATCGCCAGTCTAAGCATACAGAGTTCATTCCTAGTCTAAGATCGGATTGGATCGAGGTTATGAGAGCAAGATCGATAGCACACATGGGGGATCGGGTCGATCCCCAGCTTGCACATTCTGCCTGTCCGACTGGTTGAGCGCCCGCACGGTCATTTCGTGGTTTGGCTTAGGCATATGAAGTTCATTCCATGTCTAAGCATATAGAGTTCATTCTCAGTCTAAGATCGGATCGACATTTTTGCCTCTCCGACCGGTTGAGCGCCCGTACGCTCGTTTCGTGGGTTGACTTAGGCATACGGAGTTCATCCCCAGTCTAAGCATACAGAGTTCATTCCCAGTCTAAGATCAAACCGGATCAAGGGTTGCGGCAACAAGATCAGCAGCATGCAGGAGGGGCCAAGCCAATCCCCGACTTGCGCATTCTGCCTCTTCGGCCGACTGAGCGCCCGTAAGCCCGTTTCATGGGTTGGCTTAGGCATAGGGAGTTCATTCCATGTCTAAGCCCCAGTCAGATCGAGGGTTGTGGCAGTGGGACCGGTAGCATGCAGAGGGGGATCGGGTCGATCCCCGGCTTGCGCATTCTACCTCTTCGGTCGGCTGAGCGCCCGCACGCTCATTTCGTGGGTTGGCTTAGGCTTACGGAGTTTATTCAATGCCTAAGGATATGGAGTTCATTCCCAGTCTAAGAGTTTGAGCCATGGTGGACATGATGGGCTTGGGCATGTGCTGGTGCCACATTTTTTTCACCTAAGGCACCATCGTCGGAGCATCGCTGAAGAGGCTAACCGATTGCATTGGGGGTTCCGACGATTGGGGGGGCCGGGGGGTGTGCGCACATGATGTGCGATGGGTGCTGGTACTTGGCCCTTATATTGGCCCCCTATCCCTCATCAAACCTTGAGAACTCACACCCCCTTAAAGAGCATTTGAGATTTTATAGGTTTGCTGCCAGTAGCCATTAAAGTGTCTGAAATAGGGACACTTTTCTCAAACGGTCGTAAAATCTTCTCCACTTCGAGTTTTTAGCTGAATTTTTTTGTGCATGCCAAAAAAAATACAAGGATCACCTCTACCAAATTTGGGGACAAAAATCTTTCTAAAAAAATTTAAAAAAATCTCGAACCCCAAAAAGTTTCAAAAATTGTGAAAAATAGAAAACGGGTCGTCTTGCCACGAAACTTCACATGAAGGCTTAGGGGACCATTGTATGAATTTACAAGCCATAAAAATGGCATTGGCATGGCATAAATATGAAGATGTGCTTGAACCCACCTACCACCCGTTCGATCCCCGACTTACGCATCCTGCCTCTCTGGTCGGCTGAGTGTCTGCACGCTTGTTTCTTGGGTTGACTTAGGTATACGGAGTTCATCCCCAGTCTAAGCATACGAAGTTCATTCCCAGTCTAGGATTGGACCAGACCGAGGGTTGCGGCAATAGGATCGGTAGCACGCAAAGGGGACCGAGTCGATCTCCGGCTTGCGCATTCTGCCTGTCGGGCCGGTTGAGTTCCCGCACGCCTGTTTCATGGGTTGGCTTAGGCATAGGGAGTTCATTCCATGTCTAAGGCCCAACCATACTGAGGGTTGTGGCAGCGGGACCGATAACATGCAAAGGGGGACCGAGCTGATCCCCGGCTTGTGTATTATGCCTCTCTGGCCGGCTCAGTGCTCGCACGCTCGTTTGGTTGGTTGACTAAAGCATACAGAGTTCATTCCTAGTCTAAGATCAGACCGAACCGAAGGTTGCAGCAGCAAGATTGACAGCACGCAGGGGGGATCGGGCGGGTCCCTGGCTTGCGCATTCTGCCTCTCCAGCCGACTGAGAGCTCGCACGCTCGTTTTATGGGTTGGCTTAGGGATACGGAGTTCATTCCATGTCTAAGCATACGGAGTTCATTCCCAGTCTAAAATTGAACTGAACCAAAGGTTGCAGCAGTAGGATCGACAACACGTAGGGGAAACCGGATCGAGCCCCTGCTTGTGCATTCTACCTCTCCAGTCGGCTGAGTGCCCACACGCTCATTTCATGGGTTGACCTAGGCATACGGAGTTCATTCCATGTCTAAGCCCCAACCGGACTGAGGGTTATGGTAGCAGGACCGGCAGCGGGATCGATAGCACGCAGAAGGGGATCTGGCTGATCCTCGGATTGCGCATTATGCCTTTCCGGCCAACCCAGCGCTCAAACACTCGTTTCATAGGTTGACTTAGGCATATGGAGTTCATTCCCAGTCTAAAATCGGACCGGGCCGAGGGTTACGACAGAAGGATCGACAGTATGTAGGGGGACCGGGCTGGTCCCCAGCTTACACATTCTGCCTCTCCGATCGGTTGAGTGCCCGCACGCTTGTTTCGTAGGTTGGCTTAGGCATACGGAGTTGATTCCATGTCTAAGCATACGAAGTTCATTCCCAATCTAAAATCAGACCGGACCGAAGGTTACGACAACAAGATGAGCAGTAGGATCGATAGCATGCAGGAGGGGATCAGGTCGATCCTTGGCTTCCACATTCTACCTCTCCGATCTGCCTCTCGCCCACACGCTCATTTCATGGGTTGGCTTAGGCATACAAAGTTCATTCCATGTCTAAGCCCTAGTCAGACCGAGGGTTGTGGCAACAGGACCGGCAGCGGGATCGATAGCACGTAGAGGGGGATCGGGTTGATCCCCGGCTTGCGCATTATGCCTCTTCGGCCGGCCTCTCCAGCCGATTGAGCGCCCACACGCTTGTTTCATGGGTTGACTTAGGTATACGGAGTTCATCCCCAGTCTAAGCATACGAAGTTCATTCTCAGTCTAAGATCAGACCGGATCAAGGGTTGTGGTAGCAGGATCAACAGCATGCAGGGGGGACCGGGTTGATCCCCGACTTGCGCATTCTACCTCTCCGGCCGGCTGAGCGCCCGCATGCTCATTTCATGGGTTGGCTTAGGCATAGGGAGTTCATTCCATGTCTAAGCCCCAGTCGGATCGAGGGTTGTGGCAGTGGGACCGACAGCACGTAGAGGGGGACTGAGCTGATCCCCGACTTGCGCATTATGCCTCTTCGGCCGGCTTAGTGCCCGCACGCCCGTTTCGTGGGTTAGCTTAGGCATAGGGAGTGCATTCCATGTCTAAGCCCCAGTCGAACCGAGGGTTGTGGCAGTGGGACCGATAGCACACAGAGGGGGACCCGACCAATCTTCGACTTGTGCATTATGCCTCCTTGGCTGGCTTAGCACCCGCACGCTTGTTTCGTGGGTTGACTTATTCATACAGAGTTCATTCCCAGTCTAAGATCAGATTGGACCGAGGGTTGCGGCAGCAGGATCGACAGCACGCAGGGGGGGACCGGGTCGATCCCCAACTTGTGCATTCTGCCTCTCCGGCAGGCTGAGCGCCCGTACGCTCATTTCGTGGGTTGGCTTAGGCATACGGAGTTCATTCCATGTCTAAGCATATGGAGTGCATTCCCAGTCTAAGATTTTGAGCCACGGTGCACATGCTTGGCTCAAGCATGTGCTGGTGCCGCATTTTTTTTACCCAGGGCACTATCGTCGGTGAGCCTAATCTGCGGCATTGGGGGTTCTGGCGATTGGGGGGGCCAAGAGGGTGTGCTCACATGATGTGTGATGGGTGCTGGTACTTGTGTCATGGGCTCCGACCTTAAACTCAGAAACCATGCGACCTTAGGCTTAGAATCTCCTCTTTTTTGCCTAAGTCAGCCTAAAACACAAGTGTACTTGCACTTGAACAATGGGAAGGGCTGATTACGCAAGTTAAAGAGAAATAGGATAAGAAGGCAAAATTCTGGAAATGCTCTTGTATTCACTGAAACGGAAGTGTTTGATGGTGTACAAATAAGGGAGAAGCAACCTTCTATTTATAGTTGAGGTTTTAGCTTACACTTAATGGCAATATCCCTAGAATAAAGGCTAAAATCATGGGATTATACAAATTACAATCAATCAGGATGCTAACTCCTGATTTTCAGGGTCAACCAAATCTACTAGGATGCTGCTGCTGATCTTGCCTACTTCTAGAAGCTTCCCTTGCATGTCCAGCACCTTAGGCCCTTCTAGATGTGGTACGGGTAGCTTGTGTGCCAGGCCTTGGTCTCACGGGCTGGCCTGCAAGTTGGGTGGGCGTTTTGAACTCGTTTGCTAGGCTTTACACGTAGATACCCGCTAGCACACATGGTCTGCGGGCCTCAACCTCTAGCTCGCCTGCTGGTGCTCCTGGTGTGCCTGCCGTGCCCACCCAGGGTGTGACATTCTCCCCCACCTGATTGTGCAATGCCTTCATTACGTCTTCTGCATGGTACTGCCTGATCTTCCCTGAACTGCCATAAGTCATCTGCAGGTTCCCAGCTCGCCTCACTGTCTGGAAGTCCCTTCCAGTGCACCAAGTACTCTTATCTTGGCTGATAGTTCATCTGTCTCACCTCCCGATCAGCTATGATGCTATGGACCTCCTTCTCATATGAGGCCCTTGCTCTCAATGGTGCACGCTTTGACTCTACCCATCTTGGATCTCCCTCATCCTCATGGAACGGCTTGAGCATGCTCACATGGAACACCGGGTGTACCTTCGGCTTGGGTGGCATATCCAGCTTGTAGGCAACCTTGCCTACCCTCTTGACTACTCGAAAAGGTCCCTCATACCTCTGAACTAGGCCTTTGTGCAGCCCCCTATGGCACACAATGGGATGCAGCTTCACCAACACCAAGTCTCCAACCTAGAACTGCACGTCCCACCTATTATGGTCTGCCCACTTCTTCGACCTCTTGGCCGCCTTGTGTAGACAAACTCTGGCCAAGTCAGTTTGCTCCTGCCATGCCTTGGCAAACTTGTATGCTACTAGATTCAACCCTGTATAACCTGCAACAATCGAACTGGGTGTTAATGGTTGTTGCCCTGTCACAACCTTAAATGGGCTATAGTTCGTTGCCTCGCTCCTTTGCAAGTTATAGGAAAACTGCGTAATATCTAGCAGCTTTCACCAGTCCCTTTATGTGGCACTCACATAGTGCCTGAGGTAGACCTCTAATAGTCCATTCACTCATTCTGTCTGCCCATCGGTCTGCGGATGCATGCTGGTGGAAAAGTTCAAGTCTGACCCCAACAGCTTGAACAACTCAGTCCAGAACCTGCCCGTGAAATGCCCGTCTCGATCACTAACAATGGTCCTCGGTACTCCCCAGTACTTAACCATGTTCTTCAGGAACAATCAAGCTGCCTCCTTGACTGGGCACTCCTTGGTTGTTGGAATGAAGATTCCATACTTGGAAAACCTATCCACCACTGCCATGATGCTTCCAAACCCTTCTGTTTTGGGTAGACCGACTATAAAGTCTAGAGAAACACTCTCCCATGTTCGCTCTGGCACTGGCAATAGCTCTAAGAGATTACCTGGTTTCTTGAGCTCCACCTTGTCCTATTGGCTCACAAGACAAGTCTTCACATAGGCCTCTACATCGTCCCTCATGTGTGGCTAGTAGTATCGATCCTCGATCAACGCCAAGGTATGGCTCACTCTGGGGAGTCCAGCCCACCTTGAATCATGGCATTCTTGCAAAACTTCCTTGTGGAGCTTCCCGTGCTATGGCACAAACAATCTACTACCCCTGGTGTACAGCAAGCCATCCTGTAACCAAAATCGCCTAGTCTTACCTTGCTGGGCGTACGCCATCAAAGCCTTGGCTGTAGGATCATGAGCAAGTCCCTCCTTAATGCGTGGCACCAGTGACCCCTCTGGTTGGCTAATGGCAGCAAGGTTAGCCTTCCTACTCAGGGCGTCTGCGACTAGGTTCGCCCCCCTGGCTTGTACTCCATCTGGAAATCAAATTTTATAAGAAAATCTTGCCATCTTGCCTGCTTGGGGGATAGCTTTTTCTACGTCTGGAAGTAGCTGGTCGCCATATTGTCCGTCCTAACCATGAACCTCGACCCCAACAGGTAATGGCACCAAGTGCGCAAGCAGTGCACCACTACAGTTATTTCCTTCTCTTGGACAATGTACTTGCACTCAGTCTCATTCAGCTTCCTGCTCTCGAACGTGACTGGATGTCCCTCCTACATCAACACACCCCCTATGGCAAAGTCTGATGCATCCGTATGCACCTCATACGGCTTGGCATGGTCTGGCAAGGCCAAGACTGGTTCTTCGATCACAACCTGCTTCAACCTATCAAAGGCTTCCTGGCACCCTGCGCTCCACTCCCATGCTTTCCCTTTCTTGAGCAAGTCAGTCAATGGCGTGGCTATTGCTAAGTGACCTTTGATGAAGCGCCTGTAGTAGTTGACCAGCCCAAGGAACGATCTCAACTCAGTGACCTTGGCTGGCGGCTGCCACTCCAGGATGGCGGGTATCTTGCCTTCATCCATGCGTATCCTGCCACCTTCCACTAAATGGCCAAGGAACGGGATCTCTTGCTAGGCGAATGAGCACTTCTCCCTCTTGACAAATAGCTTGTGCACCCGTAACACCTCGAACACCTATCTCTAGTGGTCTACATGCTCTCTCAAAGTCTGGCTGTAGATCACAATGTCATCCAAATAAACCATAACAAACCGATAAAGGAATGACTGAAGTACCTTGTTCGTAAGGGTGCAGAATGTTCCTGGGGCATTCGTGAGTTCAAAAGGCATCACCAAGAACTCATACGAACCATACCCAATGACACATGCTATTTTTGGCTCATCTCCCTCCGTGATCCTGACTTGATAGTAGCCTGACCTCAAATCCAGCTTAGAGAACCACCTTGCAATCCTAAGTTGATCGAACAAGTCTGCAATGAGTTGGATGGGGTACTTGTTCTTGATGGGTAGCTTGTTCAAAGCCCGATAGTCTATGCACAGCCGCAACGACCCATCATGCTTGTGCTAAAATAGAACCAGTGCACCATAGGGTGCCTTCGATGGCTTGATGAAGCCAGCATCAACTAACTCTTTGAGCTGTTTCCTCAACTTCTCCAACTCTGGTGGAGACATTCGGTAAGGGGCTCTAGCCAGTGGCTTGGCCTCGAACACCAGCTCGATATTATGGTCCACCTCCCTCTTAGGTGGTAGCTTGCTAGGTATCTTTACGGGCATCACATCACTAAAGGTCTTTAGCACTTTTAGCACCTCCAAGGGTGACTCGATCTCCTTCTCCCTTAGCTCATCATATTTCAGGGCTGCCAAGAAAGTGACTTCTTGTCTGCTTACCGCCTTGGCAAATTGGATGGCTGACACCACCCGCAACCCAACTCCAGACCCTCTCCTCAATGGCACTAGGCATTGGCACCGTGCATCCAAGATGCAAACACAATCGGCAAAAGGCACAAGGAGGGTATTAATCCGAACAAGGAAATCCAACCCAATCACAAACTCATAGTCGTCAAGGGGTATTACCTTAATGGTCTCCTTGCCTTTCCAGTCTCCAAGCTACAACTCCACTCCCCGCGCTACTCCAATGGCTGGAACTTCATTGGAGTTCACCGTTTTGATGGTACCAGTCCCTTTTTGCACCTTTAGTTCGAGCTTCCGGGCTCTATCACCTGAAATAAAAAGATGTGAGGCACTTGTGTCCACCAGTGCGCTCGCCTTCTGACCCGCAACCATCAGATCCGTAAATATGAAGCCCTTTGGCTTACGGCTCCCCTTACTCTGGATAGCATTGAGCACTAACGACCCAAGCTTTACTGCCCCTGACTCTGGCTCCTCGTCAAACTCCTTGTCTACGACAGCTAGCTTGCCCTTTCTACGGGCAATTGCATGCTATGTGGCTCCCTCCACATAGGTAGCATGCTAGTGGCTCTCGGTCCCTCTTTGCTTTCCACTTGCCTGCTGGTGGCTTCCTCTCGCCATCCTTGGTTGAACTGTCTCGATCTCCATCCTTGGACTCTCGATCACGGTCCTTCCCCTTGGATTGCTTCTTTCGATCCCTATCGTCCCTACCTTTACCCTTAGGCTTGGTAGACTCAAACTTGTTCAGAGGCTTGAACTCTATCAAGGCCTCGGCAGTAGTCATGGCTTTAGCCAAGTCATGAACTCCTCTCCTTTGTAGCTCATGCTTCACCCACGGCTTCAGCCCATCCATGAAAGCAAATAAGGCATCCCTCTTGCCTAGATTTGAGATCTATAGCTTTAGTTCAGAGAATTTCTGGACATACTTCCTTATGTCCCCTTGCTGGCTCAGCCTACGCAACTTTGCCCGCGTCTCATCATCGATATACTCCGAGTAAAATTGTTCTCTTAACTCCTTTTGGAACTCTACCCAGGTTCCAATCTTGGCGCTCCCATGCCTGACATCATCACACCTGCGCCTCTACCATAATAAGGCTACATCAGTGAGATACAAAGCAGCGGTGCTTACTTTTATCGCCTCGTCTTGCATGCCCATGGCGTGAAAGTACTGCTCCATACCCCAAAGGTAGTTATCTACTTCCTTGGCCGCCCTAGTCCCCTTAAACTCCTTAGGCTTGGGGACATCCAATTTGGACTTGGACACTCCAGCAAACATGCCATTCCCAATGGCAGTCTTGCAAGTAATGAGCTCACTGGAAAGCTCCTCCATCCGCTGGTGCATGGCCTCCATGCCATCGTGCAAGGTCAGCACTTCAGCCTCCAAGGTCTGATTCTTTTGGGCAAACATGCCATTCCCAATGGCAGTCTTGCAAGCAACGAGCTCACTGGTAAGCTCCTCCATCCGCTGGTGCATGGCCTCCATGCCATCACGCAAGGTCAGCACTTCAGCCTCCAAGGTCTTATTCTTTTGGGTGAACATGTCTAAGCCTTTGTTGAGAGCAGCTTGCAGCTCACTTTGGATCTTCTCCCCCATGGAGTCTAGTGATGCAATGTGAGTCTCTACCCCCTCAAACTTCTCCCCCATGTCGCCTATGGTCACCTCCACCTTGGCCAGCCTACGATCCATGGTAGACCATATATCTCTAGAACTGGCTTTCCTCCCTCTTTCGTACCCATGCTCCTGGGCCTCTAGTTGTTGGTTAGCAGCGTCACTTTGGGATGCCATCTCCTCTAACCTGCACAACACAAACACGCAGAATCGAACTTGCTCTGATACCAACTGTCACGGGCTCCGACCTTAGACTCAGAAACCGTATAGCCTCAGGCTTGGAATCTCCTCCTTTATGCCTAAGTCAGCCTAAAACACAAGCGTACAGGCACTAGAACAACAAGAAGGGCTGATTATGCAAGTTAAAGAGAAACAGGATAAGAAGGCAGAATTCTGGAAATGCTCTTGTATTCACTAAAACAGAAGTGTTTGATGGTGTACAAATGAGGGAGGAGTAGCCCTCTATTTATAGTTGAGGCTCCAGCTTACACTTAATGGAAATATCCCAAGAATAAAGGCTAAAATCATGGGATTATATAGATTACAATCAATCAGGATGCTAACTCCTGATTTTCAGGGTCAACCAAATCAGCCAGGATGCTGCTGCTGATCCTGCCTGCTTCCAGAAGCTTCCCTTGTGTGTCCAGCACCTTTGGCCCTTTTGGATGTGGTGTGGGCAGCTTGTATGCTAGGCCTTGGTCTCACGGGCTGGCCTGCAAGTTGGGCGGGCGTTCTGAACTCATTTACTAGGCTTTATGGGCAGATACTCGCCAGCATGCCTGGTCTTCACGCCTCAACCTTTGGCTTGCCTGCTGGTGCGCCTGATGTGCCTAGCATGCCCGCCCAGGGCATGACACTTGGCCCGTATATTGGCCCCCTATCCCTCATCAAACCTCTAGAACTCACACCCCCTTATAGAGCATTTGAGATTTTATAGGTTTGCTACCAGTAGCCATTAAA
This sequence comes from Durio zibethinus, assembly GCF_002303985.1. The sequence continues at coordinate 33,827,098 of NW_019167826.1, read as the reverse complement.
GTATCTTAAATGGGGACACTTTTTTCAAACGGTCACAAAATCTTCTCCACTTTGAGTTTTTAGCTGAATTGTTTTATGCATGCCAAAACAAATACAAGGATCACCTCCACCAAATTTGCGGACAAATCTCTTTCTAAAAAATTTTTAAAAAATCCTGAATCGCAACATGTTTCGAAAATCATGAAAAATAGAAAACGGGTCATCTTGCGACGAAACTTCACACGAAGGCTTAGGGGACCATTGTAAGAATTTACAAGCCATAAAAATGGCATTGGCATGGCAGAAATATGAAGATGTGCTTGAACCCACCAACCACCCGTTCGATCCCCGGCTTACGCATCCTGCCTTTCTGGTCGGTTGAGTGCCCGCACGCTCGTTTCGTGGGTTGACTTAGACATACTGAGTTCATCCCCAGTCTAAGCATACGGAGTTCATTCCCAGTCTAAGATCTGATCGGACTGAGGGTTACGGCAGCAGGATCGACAGCACGCAGGGGGGGCCGAGCCGATCCCAGGTTTGCGCATTCTGCCTTTTCGGCCAGCTGAGCACCCGTACACTCATTTCATGGGTTAGATTACGCATAGGGAGTTCATTCCATGTCTAAGCCCCAGCCGGACCGAGCCCTGTGGCAGTGGGACTGGCAGCACGCAAAAGGGGACTGGGCTGATCCCCAACTTGCGCATTATGCCTCTCCGACCGGGTCAGCACCCGCACGCTCGTTTCATGGGTTGACTTAGGCATATGAAGTTCATTCCCAGTCTAAGATCAAACTGGACCGAGGGATGCTGTAGCAGGATTGACAGCACACAGGGGGTATCGGGCTGATCCCGGCTTGCACATTCTGCCTCTCCGGCCGGTTGAGCACCCACACGCTCGTTTCATGCATTGCCTTAGGCATACGGAGTCCATTCCATGTCTAAGCATACGGAGTTCATTCCCAGTCTAAGATCGGATTAGACCAAGGGTTGCGGCAGCAGGATCGACAACACGCAGGGGGGGACCGAGCGCCCGCACGCTCGTTTCATAGGTTGGCTTAGGCATACAGAGTTCACTCCATGTCTAAGCCCCAGTCGAACTGAGGGTTGTGGCAGTAGGACCGGCAGCGGGATCGATAGCACGCAGAAGGGGATCGGGCTGAGCCCCAGCTTGCGCATTATGCCTCTAAAGCCGGCCTCTCCGGTTGACTGAGCACTCGCACGTTCGTTTCGTGGGTTGACTTAGGCATACGAAGTTCATCCCCAATCTAAGCATACGAAGTTCATTCCCAGTCTAAGATCAGACCGAACTGAGGGTTACGGTAGCAGGATTGGTAGCACGCAGAGGGGACTAGGTCGTTCCCCGGCTTACGCATTCTGCCTCTCCGGCTAGCTGAGCGCCCGCACGCCCGTTTCGTGGGTTGGCTTAGGCATAGGGAGTTCATTCCATGTCTAAGCCCCAGTCGGACCGAGGCTTGTGGCAGCCGAACTGGCAGCACGTAGAGGGGGACCGGGCCAATCCATGTCTTGTGCATTATGCCTCTCCGGCCGGCTGAGCACCCGCACGCTCATTTCGTAGGTTGGCTTAGGCATATGGAGTTCATTCCAAGTCTAAGCATACGGAGTTCATTCCCAGTCTGAGATTTTGAGCCATAGTGCACATGTTGGGCTCGGGCATGTGCTGGTGCCGCATTTTTTTTCGCCTGGGGCACCATCGTCAGAGAGCCTAACCGATGACATTGGGGGTTTCGACGATCGGGGGGGCCAGGGGGTGTGCGCACATGATGTGTGATGGGTGCTGGTACTTGGCCCCTATATTGGCCCCCTATCCCTCATCAAACCTCGAGAACTCACGCCCCCTTAAAGAGTATTTGAGATTTTATAGGTTTGCTACCAGTAGCCATTAAAATGTCTGAAATAGGGACACTTTTTTCAAACGGTCACAAAATCTTCTCCACTTCGAGTTTTTAGCTGAATTTTTTTGTGCATGCCAACAAAATACAAGGATCACCTCTACCAAATTTGGGGACAAAAATCTTTCTAGATCGAGGGTTGCAGACAGGGGGGACCGGGCCGATCCCTGGCTTGCGCATTTTGCCACTCTAGTCGGCTGAGTACCCGCATGCCCGTTTCATGGGTTGGCTTATGCATAGGGAGTTCATTCAATGTCTAAGCCCCAGTCGGACTAAGGGTTGTGGCAGCGGGACTGGCAGTACGCAGAGGGGGACCAGGCCGACCCCCGGCGTACGCATTATGCCTCTTCGGTTGGCTCAGCACCCGCACACTTGTTTTGTGGGTTGACTTGTGCATACGGAGTTCATTCCCAGTCTAAGATCAGATCAGACCGAGGGTTGTGACAGTAGGATCGATAGCATGTAGGGGGGACCAGGCCGATCCCCAGCTTGTGCATTCTGCCTCTCCGATCGGCTAAGTGCCCGTACGCTTGTTTCGTGGGTTGGCTTAGGCATATAGAGTTCATTCCATGTCTAAGCATACGTAGTTCATTCCCAGTTTAAGATTGGACCAGACCGAGGGTTGCGACAGCAGGACCAGCAATAGGATCGACAGCACGCAAAGGGGACCGAGCCGATCCCCGACTTGCGCATTCTGCCTCTTCGACCGACTGAGTGCCTGCACTCCTGTTTCATGGGTTGGCTTAGGCATAGGGAGTTCATTCCATGTCTAAGCCCCAGTCGAACCGAGGGTTGTGGCAGTGGGACCGGCAGCACGGAGTTCATTACATGTCTAAGCATACGAAGTTCATTCCATGTCTAAGCATACGAAGTTCATTCCCAGTCTAAGATCAAACCAGACAAAAGGTTGTGGTAGCAGGACCAGCAGTAGGATCGGTAGCACGCAGGGGGGATCGGGCCAATCCCCGACTTGTGCATTTTGCCTCTCGACCGACTGAGCGCCCGCACACTTGTTTCATGGGTTTGCTTAGGCATACGGAGTTCATTCCATGCCTAAGCCCCAACCGGGCCGAGGGTTCTAGCAGCAGGACCGGCAGCAGGATCGACAGCACGCAGGAGGGGATCGGGCTGATCCTGGCTTGTACATTCTACCTCTTCGGGTAGCCTCTCCAGCTAGCTGAGCACTCACATGCTCGTTTCATAGGTTGACTTAGGCATACGGAGTTCATCCCCATTCTAAGCATACGGAGTTCATTCCCAGTCTAAGATTAGACCAGACTGAGGGTTATGACTGTGGGATAGGCAGCACGCAGGGGGGACCGAGCTGATCCCCGACTTGCACATTCTACCTCTCTGGCTGGCTGAGCGCCCGTACGCCCATTTCATGGGTTGGCTTAGGCATAAGGAATTCATTCCATGTCTAAGCCCCAACCGGACCGAGGGTTGTGGTAGCGGGACTGATAGCATGCAGAGGAGGATCGGGCTGATCCCTGACTTACGTATTATGCCTCTTCAACTGGCTCAATGCCCGCACGCTCGATTCGTGGGTTGACTTAGGCATACAGAGTTCATTCCCAGTCTAAGCATAAGGAGTTCATTCCCAGTCTAAGATTGAACTGGATCGAGGGTTACGGTAGCAGGATCGATCTCACGTAAGGGGGATCGGGTCGATCCCCACCTTATGCATTCAGCCTCTCCGACCGACTGAGCGTCCGCAGGCTCGTTTCGTGGGTTGGCTTAGGCATACAGAGTTCATTCCATGTCTATGCATACGGAGTTCATTCCCAGTCTAAGATCGGACTAGACCGAGGGTTGTGATAGCAGGACCAGCAACAAGATCGACAGCACGTAGGGGCCATCGGGCTGATCCCCAGCTTGTGCATGCTACCTCTCCAGTCGGCTGAGCACCCGCATGCTCGTTTCGTGGGTTGGCTTAGGCATACAGAGTACATTCCATGTCTAAGCCCCAGCCAGACTGAGTGCTATGGTAGCAGGACTGATAACGGGATTCGTAGCACGTAGAGGGGGATCGGGTTTATCCCTGGCTTGCGCATTATGCCTCTCCAGCCGACCTCTCCGATCGGTTGAGCGCCGCACGCTCGTTTCGTGGGTTGACTTAGGCATATGAAGTTCATCCCCAGTCTAAGCATACAGAGTTCATTCCCAGTCTAAGATCAGACGGAAACGAGGGTTGCGGTAGTAGGATCGATAGCATGTAGAGGGGACCAGGCCGATCCTCGACTTGCGTATTCTGCCTCTTCGGCCGGTTGAGCACCCGCACACTTGTTTCATAGGTTGGTTTAGGCATAGGGAGTTCACTCCACGTCTAAGCCCCAACCGGACCAAGCGTTGTGGCAGCGGGACCAACAGCATGTAGAGGGGGACCGAGTCGATCCCCGACTTGCGTATTATGCCTCTCCGGCCAGCTCAACGCCCGTACGCTTGTTTCATGGTTTGACTTAGGCAGACAGAGTTCATTTCCAGTCTAAGATCAGATCGGACCAAGAGTTGTGGCAGCAGGATTAATAGCACACAGGGGGGATCGGGCCGATCCCCGGCTTGCGCATTCTGCCTTTCCGACCGACTGAGCGCCCGCACGCTCATTTCATGGGTTGGCTTAGGCATACGGAGTTCATTCCATGTCTAAGCATACGAAGTTCATTCCTAGTCTAAGATCAAATCGGATTGAGGGTTGTGATAGCAGGACCAGCAGCAGGATCGGCAGCACGCAGGGGGGACCAGACCGATCCCCGTCTTACGCATTCTGCCTCTCCGATCGACTGAGCGCCCGCATGTCCGTTTCGTGGGTTGGCTTAGGCATAAGGAGTTCATTCCATGTCTGAGCCCCAGTCGGACCGAGGGTTGTGGCAGTGGGACCGACAGCACACAGAGGGGATCGGGGTGATCCCCGACTTGCGCATTATGCCTCTTCGACCGGCTCAGCGCCTGAACGCTCGTTTCATAGGTTGACTTATGCATACGGAGTTCATCCCCAGTCTAAGATCGAATCAGACCGAGGGTTACGATAGCAGGATTGATAGCACGTAGGGGGGACCGGGCCGATCCCTGTCTTGTGCATTTTGCCTCTCTGATCGGTTTAGTACCCGCACGCTCGTTTCATGGGTTGGCTTAGGCATACGGAGTTCATTCCATCTCTAAACATACGGAGTTCATTCCCAGTCTAAGATTTTGAGCCACGATGCACATGCTGGGCTCGGGCATGTGCTGGTGCCACATTTTTTTCGGCTGGGGCACCATCGCCGGAGCATCACCGGAGAGCCTAACCGACGACATTGGGGGTTTCGACGATTGGGGGGCCCGTGGGGTGTGCGCACATGATGTGCGATGGGTGCTGGTACTTGGCCCTTATATTGTCATCAAAACTTGAGAACTCACACCCGCTTAAAGAGCATTTGAGAGTTTATAGGTTTGCTGCCAGTAGCCATTAAAGTGTCTGAAATGGGGACACTTTTTTCAAACGGTCACAAAATCTTATCCACTTCGAGTTTTTAGCTGAATTGTTTTGTGCATGCCAACAAAAATACAAGGATCACCTCTACAAAATTTAGGGACAAAACTCGAATCGTAAAAAGTTTTGAAAATCATGAAAAATAAAAAACGGGTCGTCTTGCCATGAGACTTCACATGAAGGCTTAGGGGACCATTGTATGAATTTACAAGCCATAAAAATGGCATTGGCACGACAAAAATACGAAGATATGCTTGAACCCATCTATCATCTGTTCGATCCCCAGCTTGCGCATCCTGCCTCTCTGGTCGGTTGAGTGCTCGCACGCTCGTTTCGTGGGTTGACTTAGGCATACGGAGTTCATCCTCAGTCTAAGCATACAGAGTTCATTCCCAGTCTAAGATCGGACCAGACCGAGGGTTGCAGTAGCAGGATCGATAGCACGTAAGGGGGACGGGTCGAGCCCTGGCTTACGCATTCTGCCTCTTTGATCGGCTGAGTGCCTGCAGGCCCGTTTTGTGGGTTGGCTTAGACATAGGGAGTTAATTCCATGTCTAAGCCCCCGTCGGACCAAGGGTTGTGGTAGCGGGACCGGCAGCACGCAGAGGGAGACCGGGCCAATCCCTGACTTACGCATTATGCCTCTTCGACCGACTGAACACCCACACGCTCGTTTCGTGGGTTGGCTTAGGCATACAGAGTTCATTCCCAGTCTAAGATCAGAACAGATCGAGGGTTGCTATAGGAGAATTGATAGCACGCAGGGGGGATCGGGCTAGTCCCCAGCTTGCGCATTCTACCTCTCCGACCGACTGAGCGCCTGCACACTCATTTCGTGGATTGGCTTAGGCATACGAAGTTTATTCCCAGTCTAAGATCAGACCTGACCAACGGTTACGGTAGCAGGACCAGCAACAGGATCGACAGTACATAGGGGGGATCGGGTCGATCCTCGACTTACGCATTCTGCCTCTCCGATCGTTGAGCGCCCGCACGCTCGTTTCGTGGGTTGGCTTAGGCATACGGAGTTCATTCCATGTCTAAGCCCTAGTTGGACCGAGGGTTGTAGTAGCAGGATCGACAACGGGATCGGCAGCACACAGAGGAAGACCGGGCTGATCCCCAGCTTCCGTATTATACCTCTTCGATCAACCTTTTCGGGTGACTGAGTGCCTGCACACTCGTTTCATGGGTTGACTTAGGCATACGGAGTTCATCCCTAAACTAAGCATACGGAGTTCATTCCCAGCCTAAGATCAGACCGGACTGAGGGTTGCGACAGCAGGATCGGCAGCACGCAGGGGGGACCAGGCCGATCCCCGGCTTGTGCATTCTGCCTCTCCGGTGAGCTGAGCGCCCGCATGTCCATTTCGTGGGTTGGCTTAGGCATAAGGAGTTCATTCCATGTCTAAGCTGCAGTCGGACCAGGGGTTGTGGCAGTGGGACCGATAGCACACAGAGGGGGACTGGGTCGATCCCCAGCTTGCGCATTATGCCTCTTCGATCGGCTCAGCGCCCGAACGCTCGTTTTGTGGGTTGACTTACGTATACGGAGTTCATTCCTAGTCTAAGATCGAACCGGACTGAGGGTTGCGACAGCAGGATTGATAGCACACAGGGGAGGACTGGGCCGATCCTCGGCTTGCGCATTTTGCCTCCCCAACCGGCTTAGCGCCCGCACGCTCGTTTCATTTGTTGGCTTAGGCATACGGAGTTCATTCCATCTCTAAACATACAGAGTTCATTCCCAGTCTAAGATTTTGAGCCACGGTGCACATGCGGGGCTCGGGCATGTGCTGGTGCCGTATTTTTTTCGATCGGGGCACCATCATCGAAGCATCACCGGAGAGCCTAACTGGCAGCATTGAGGGTTCCGGCGATTGGGGGGGCTGGGCGGTGTGTGCACATGATGTGCGATCGATGCTGGTACTTGGCTTTTATATTGGCCCCCTATCCCTCATCAAACCTTGAGAACTCACACCCCTTTAAAGAGCATTTGAGATTTTATAGGTTTGCTGCCAGTAGCCATTAAAGTGTTTGAAATGGGGACACTTTTTTCAAACGGTCACAAAATCTTCTCCACTTCGATTTTTTAGCTGAATTTTTTTGTGCAAGCCAACAAAAATACGATGATCACCTCTACCAAATTTGGGGACAAAACTCTTTCTAAAAAAATTTTAAAAAAATCCCGAACCACCAAAAGTTTCAAAAATCGTGAAAAATAACAAACGGGTCATCTTGCCACGAAACTTCACATGAAGGCTTAGGGGACCATTGTATGAATTTACAAGCCATAAAAATGGCATTGGCAGGGTGGAAATATGTAGATGTGCATGAACCCACCTACCACCCGTTCGATCCTCGGCTTACGCATCCTACCTCTTTGGTCAGCTGAGCGCCCACACGCTCGTTTTGTGGCTTGACTTAGGCATACGAAGTTCATCCCCAGTCTAAGCATATGGAGTTCATTCCTAGTCTAAGATCGAACCGGACTGACGGTTGCGGCAGTAGGATCGGTAGCACACAGGGGGGATCGGGCCAATCCCCGGCTTGCGCATTCAACCTCTCCGGCCCGCTGAACGCTCACACGCCCATTTCGTAGGTTGGCTTAGGCATAGGGAGTTCATTCCATATCTAAGCCCCAGTCAAATCGAGGGTTATGGCAGCGGGATCGACAGCACGCAAAGAGGGATCGGGCCGATCCCTGGCTTGTGCATTATGCCTCTCCGGCCAGCTCAGCGCCCACATGATCATTTCATGGGTTGACTTAGGTATACGAAGTTTACTTCCAGTCTAAGATCAAACCAGACAAAGGGTTGCGACAGCAAGATTGACAGCAAGCAAGGGGGGACCGGGTCGGTCCTCGACTTGTGCATTCTACCTTAGTGGCCGACTGAGTGCCCGCATGCTCATTTGATGGGTTGGCTTAGGCATACGGAGTTCATTCCATGTCTAAGCATACGGAGTTCATTCCCAGTCTAAGATCAGACCGGATCGAGGGTTGTGACAGTAGGAATAGTAGCAGGATCGACAACATGCAGGGGGGGACTAGGTTGATCCCCAACTTGCGCATTCTACCTCTCCGGCCGGTTGAGCACCCACACACTCATTTCATGGGTTCGCTTAGGCATATGGAGTTCATTCCATGTCTAAGCCCTAGTCAAACCGAGGGTTGTGGTAGCAAAATCGACAGCGGGATCGATGGCACGCAGAGGGGGGACCGGGCTAATCCTCGGCTTACGCATTATGCCTCTCCGGTCGGTTGAGCACCCGTACACTCGTTTCGTAGGTTGACTTAGGCATACATAGGTCATCCCTAGTCTAAGCATACGGAGTTCATTCCCAGTCTAAGATCAGACCAGATCGAGGGTTACGGTAGCAGGATCGATAGCACGAAAGGGGGACTAAGTCGATCCCCGGCTTGCGTATTCTGCCTCTCCGACCGGCTGAGCACCCGCACACCCATTTCATGGGTTGGCTTAGGCATAGGGAGTTCATTCCATGTCTAAGCCCCAGTCGGATCGAGGGTTGTGGTGGCAGCAGGACCGGTAGCACGCAGAAGGGGACTGGGCCAATCCCTAACATGCGCATTATGCCTCTCCGATCGGCTCAGCGGGGCTGCATGCTCGTTTCGTGGGTTGACTTAGGCATACAGAGTTCATTCGTAGTCTAAGACGGATCAGACCAAGGGTTGTGGTAGCAAGATCGACAGCACGTAGGGGGACCGGGCCGATCCTCAGCTTGTGCATTCTGCCTCTCCGGTCGGCTGAGCGCCCACAAACTCGTTTCATGGGTTGGCTTAGGCATACAGAGTTCATTCCATGTCTAAGCAAATGGAGTTCATTCCCAGTCTAAGATCGGACCGGATCGAGGGTTGCGGCAGTCGAACTAGTAGTAGGATCGGTAGCACGTAGGGGGGGACTGGGTTGATCCTCGACTTGCGTATTCTACCGCTCTGGTCAGCTGAGCACCCGCACGCTCATTTTGTGGGTTGGCTTAGGCATACGGAGTTCATTCCATGTCTAAGCCCCAGTCGGATCGAGGGTTGTCGTAGCAAGATCGACAGCGGGATCGGCAGCACGCAGAGGGGGATCGGGTTGATCCCTGGCTTGTGCATTATGCCTCTCCAGTCGGTTGAGCTCCCGCACGCTCATTTCGTGGGTTGACTTAGGCATACGGAGTTCATTCCCAGTCTAAGATCGAATCGGATCGAAGGTTGCGGCAGCAGGATTGGCAGCACACTCCCCGACTTGCACATTCTGCCTCTCCGGTCGGCTGAGCGCCCGCACGCTTGTTTCGTGGGTTGGCTTAGGCATAGGGAGTTCATTCCATGTCTAAGCCCCAATCGGATCGAGGGTTGTGGCAGCAGGATCGGCAACACGCAGAGGGGGGCCGGGCTGATCCTCGGCTTGCACATTATGCCTCTTTGACCGACTCAACGCTCTCACGCTCATTTCGTGGGTTGACTTATGCATACGGACTGAGGGTTGCAATAGCAGGATCGACAACACGCAGGGAGACTGGGTCGATCCCCAGCTTGCGCATTCTGCCTCTCCGACCGGCTGAGCACCCGCACGCTCGTTTCATGGGTTGGCTTAGGCATACGGAGTTCATTCCATGTCTAAGAATACGCAGTTCTTTCCCAGTCTAAGATTTTCAGCCACGGTGCACATGCTGGGCTCAGACATGTGCTGGTGCCACATTTTTTTCGCCCGGGGCACCATCATCGGAGCATCACCGAAGAGCCTAACCGACAGCATCGGGGGTTCCGACGATTGGGGGGGTCGGGGAGTGTGCACACATGATGTGTGATGGCTGCTGGTACTTGGCCCTTATATTGGCCCCTTATCCCTCATCAAACCTCGAGAACTCACACCCCCTTAAAGCGCATTTGAGATTTTATAGGTTTGCTACCAGTAGCCATTAAAGTGTCTGAAATGGGGACACTTTTTTGAAACGGTCACAAAATCTTCTCCACTTCGAGTTTTTAGCTGAATTTTTTTGTGCATGCCAACAAAAATACAAGGATCACCTCTACCAACTTTGGTGACAAAACTCTTTCTAAAAAAATTATAAAAAACCCCAAACTGTAAAAAGTTTCAAAAATCGTGAAAAATAGAAAATGGGTCGTCTTGCCACAAAACTACACATGAAGGCTTAGGGGACCACTGTATGAATTTACAAGCCATAAAAATGGCATTGGCATAGTAGACACTTGAAGATGTGCTTGAACCCACCTACTACCCGTTCGATCCCTGATTTTCGCATCCTGCCTCTCTGGTCGGCTGAGCGCCCGTACGTTCGTTTCATGGGTTGACTTACGCATACGGAGTTCATCCCCAGTCTAAGCATACGGAATTGATTCCCAGTCTAAGATCAGATCAGACCGAGGGTTTCGGCAGTAGGATCGACAGCATGTAAGGGGGACCAAGCTGATCCCCGGCTTGTACATTCTACATCTTCGGCCGGCTGAGCTCCCGCATGCCTGTTTCGTTGGTTGGCTTAGGCATAGGGAGTTCATTCCAAGTCTAAGCCCTAGCTAGACTGAGGGTTGTGGTAACGGGACTGGTAGCACACAAAGGGGGATCGGATCGATCATCGGCCTGCGCGTTATGCCTCTTCGATCGGCTCAGAGCCCGCACACTCATTTTGTGGGTTGACTTAGGCATATGGAGTTCATTCCCAGTCTAAGATCAGACCGGACCGAGGGTTGCGGCAGCAGGATCAATAGCACACAAGGGGGGACTGGGTCGATCCTCGGCTTGCGCATTATGCCTCTCCGACTTGCGCATTCTGCCTCTCCGATCAGCTCAGCGCCCGCACGATCGTTTCGTGGGTTGACTTAGGCATACGAAGTTCATTCCATGTCTAAGCATACGGAGTTCATTCCCAATCTAAGATCAGACCCGACCAAGGGTTGCGGTAGCAGGACCAGCAGTAGGATCGACAGCACGCAGGGGAGGACTAGGCCGATCCCCAGCTTGCGCATTCTGCCTTTTCGGCCGGCTGAGTGCCCGCACACTTGTTTCGTGGGTTGGCTTAGGCATACGGAGTTCATTCCATGTCTAAGCATACAGAGTTCATTCCCAGTCTAAGATCGAACCAGACCGAGGGTCCCGACGGTAGGACCAGTAGTAGGATCGACAGCACGTAAGGGGGACCGAGCCGATCCTAGGCTTGTGCCTTATACCTCTCCGACCAGTTCAGTGCCCGCACGCTCATTTTGTGGGTTGACCTAGGCATATGGAGTTAATTCCCAATCTAAGATTGGACCGGATCGAGGGCTGCAACAGCAGGATCAATAGCACGCAGGGGGGATCGGGCCGATCCCCGGCTTGCACATTCTGCCTCTCCGGCCGACTGAGCGCCTGCACGCTCGTTTCGTGGGTTGGCTTAGGCATACGGAGTTCATTCCATGTCTAAGCATACGAAGTTCATTCCCAGTCTAAGATCGAACTGGACCGAGGGTTGCGATAACAGGACTAGCAACAGAATCGACAGCATGCAAGGGGGATCAGGTCGATCCTCGGCTTGTGCGTTCTGCCTCTTCGATCATTTGAGCACCCGCATGTTCGTTTCGTGGGTTGGCTTAGGCATACGGAGTTCATTCCATGTCTAAGCCCCAACCTAACCGAGGGTTGTGGCAGTAGGACCGACAGCGGGATCGACAGCATGCAGAGGGGGATCGGGTTGATCCTCGACTTACGTGTTATACCTTTCCAGTAGGCCTCATCGATCGACTGAGCGCCCGTATGCTCCTTTTGTGGGTTGACTTAGGCATACGGAGTTCATCCCAGTCTAAACTGGGCTCGGGCATGTGCTGGTGTCATATTTTTTTTGCCCGGGGCACCATCGTCGAAGCATCACCGGAGAGCCTAATTGGTGGCATTAGGGGTTCCGACGATTGGGGGGGCGGGGGGTGTGCGCACATGATATGTGATGGGTGCTGGTACTTGTTCCTTATATTGGCCGCCTATCCCTCGTCAAACATCGAGAACTCACACCCCCTTAAAGAGCATTTGAGATTTTATAGGTTTGCTGCCAGTAGCCATTAAAGTGTCTGAAATGGGGACACTTTTTTCAAACGGTCACAAAATCTTCTCCACTTCGAATTTTTAGCTTAATTTTTTTGTGCATGCCAAAGACAATACATGGATCTCCTCTACCAATTTTGGGGACAAAACTCTTTCTAAAAAAAATTTAAAATATCTCGAACCACAGAAAGTTTTGAAAATCATGAAAAATAGAAAACGGGTCGTCTTGCCATGAAACTTCACATGAAGGCTTAGGGGACCATTGTATGAATTTACAAGCCATAAAAATGGCATTGGCATGGCAGAACTATGAAGATGTGCTTGAACCCACTTACCACCCGTTCGATCCTCGGTTTGTGTATCCTGCCTCTCTGGTTGGCTGAGTGCCCGCACACTCGTTTCGTGGGTTGACTTAGGCATATGGAGTTCATCCCAATCTAAGCATACAGAGTTCATTCCCAGTCTAAGATCGGATCAGATCGAGGGTTGCGGAAGAAGGATCAGCAGCACGCAGAGGGGGATCGAGGTGATCCCCGGCTTGTGCATTTTGCCTCTCCTACCGGCCTCTCCGGTCGGCTGACTGCCCGCACGCTCGTTTCGTAGGTTGACTTAGGCATACAGAGTTCATCCCTAGTCTAATCATATGGAGTTCATTCCCAATCTAAGATTAGACCGGATCGAGGGTTGCGATAGCAGGATCGACAGCACGCAGGGGGGACTGGGCCGATCCTCGACTTGTGCATTCTGCCTCTCTGATCGGCTGAGCGCTTGCAAGCTCGTTTCATGGGTTGGCTAAGGCATACGGAGTTCATTCCATGTCTTAGCATACGGAGTTCATTCCCAGTCTAAGATTTTGAGCCACGATGCACATGCTGGGCTCGGGCATGTGTTGGTGCCGCATTTTTTTCACCCGGGGTACCATCGCCAGAGCATCGTAGACTAAGATCAAACCGGACCGATGGTTGCGAAAACAAGATCGATAGCACACAAGAGGAACCGAGCCGATCCCTAGCTTGCGCATTCTACCTCTCCGGTCGACTGAGAGCCGCACGCCCATTTCGTGGGTTGGCTTAGGCATAGGGAGTTCATTCCATGTCTAACCCCAGTCAGACCGAGGGTTGTGGCAGCGGAATCGGCAGCACGTAGAGGGGGACTAGGCCGGTCCCTAGCTTGCACATTATGCCTTTTCAGCCGATTCAGTAACCTTACGCTCGTTTCGTGGGTTGACTTAGGCTAACGAAATTCATGCCCAGTCTAAGCATAGAGAGTTCATTCCCAGTCTAAGATCAAACTGGACCAAGGGTTGCGGTAGCAGGATCGGTTGCATGCAGGAGGGACTGAGTCAATCCCCGACTTGCGTATTCTACCTCTCCGGTCAGCTTGTGCATTATGCCTCTCCAGCTAACCTCTCCGATTGGCTAAGTGCCCGCTCGCTCATTTCGTGGGTTCATTTAGGCATACAGAGTTCATCCCCAGTCTAAGCATACGGAGTTCATTCCCAGTCTAAGATCAGACTGGACTAAGGGTTGTAGCAGCAGGATCGATAGCACGTAGCGGGGATTAAGCCGATCCCCGGCTTACGCATTCTGCCTCTCCAGTCGGCTGAGCGCCAGTACGTTCGTTTCATGGGTTGGCTTAGGCATACGGAGTTCATTCCATGTCTAAGCCCCAATTGGACCGAGGGTTGTGGCAGCAGGACCAGTAGTGGGATCGGCAGCACGCAGAGGGGGATCAGGCTGATCCTCGGCTTACGCATTATGCCTTTCCGATCGACCTCTCCGGTCGGTTGAGCACTCATACGCTCGTCTCGTGGGTTGACTTAGGCATACGAAGTTCATCCCCAGTCTAAGCATACGGAGTTCATTCCCAGTCTAAGATCGGACCGGACCGAGGGTTGTGACAGCAGAATCGGCAGCACACAGGGGGTACCGGGTCGATCCTCAGCTTACGCATTCTGCCTCTTCGATCGGCTGAGTGCCCGTACACCCGTTTCGTGGGTTGTGTTAGGCATAGGGAGTTCATTCTATGTCTAAACCCCAGTCAAACTGAGGGTTGTGGCAATAGGATCGGCAGCACGCAGAGGGGGACCGGGCCGATCCCCGGCTTGCACATTATGCCTCTTCAGACGGCTCAGCGCCCGTCCGCACGCTCATTTTATGGGTTGACTTATGCATACAGAGTTCAACGCCAGTCTAAGATAGGACCAGACTAAGGGTTACGACAGTAAGATTGACTGCACGCAAGGTTGGGTACGGGTCGATCCCCGGCTTGCGCATTCTGCCTTGTCGGCCAGCTGAGCGCCCGCACGCTCGTTTCGTGGGTTGGCTTAGGCATACGAAGTTCTTTCCATGTCTAGGCATATGGAGTTCATTCCTAGTCTAAGATTTTGAGGCACGGTGCACATGTTGGGCTCGAAAATGTGCTGGTGCCACATTTTTTTCGCCCAGGGCACCATCGCTAGAGAGCCTAACCGACAGCATTGGGGGTTCCGACGATTGGGGGGCCGGGGGGTGTGCGCACATGATGTGCGATGGGTGCTGCTACTTGGCCATTTTGTTGGCCCCCTATCCCTCATCAAACCTTGAGAACTGACACCCCCTTAAAGAGCATTTGAGATTTTATAGGTTTGCTGCCACTAGCCATTAAAGTGTCTGAAATGGGGACACTTTTTTCAAACGATCAGAAAATCTTCTCCACTTCGAGTTTTTAGCTGAATGTTTTTGTGCATGCCAACAAAAATACAAGGATCACCTCTACCAAATTTGGCGACAAAACTCTTTCTAAAAAAATTTTAAAAAATCCCGAACCGTAAAATGTTTCAAAAATCATGAAAAATAGAAAAAGAGTCATCTTGCCACAAAACTTCACATGAAGGCTTAGGGGACCATTGTATGAATTTACAAGCCATAAAAATCACATTGGCATGGCAGAAATATGAAGATGTGCTTGAACCCACCTATCACCCGTTCGATCCGTGGCTTACACATCCTGCCTTTCTGGTCGGTTGAGCGTCCGCATGCTCGTTTCATTGGTTGACTTAGGCATACAAAGTTCATCCCCAGTCTAAGCATACGAAGTTCATTCCCAGTCTAAGATCAGACCGAATCGAGGGTTGCGGTAGCAGGATCGGTAGCACGCAGGGGGGATCGGTTCGATCCTTGGCTAGCGGATTCTTCGGCCAGCTAAGCACCGGCACGCCCATTTCGTGGGTTGGCTTAGGCATAGGGAGTTCATTCCATGTCTAAGCCCCAGCCAGACCGAGGGTTGTGGCAGCGGGATCGGTAGCATGCTAAGGGGGACCGAGTCGATCCCCGGCTTGCGGATTATGCCTCTTCGGCCGGCTCAATGCCCGTACGCTCGTTTCATGGGTTGACTTATGTATAGGGAGTTCATTCCCAGTCTAAGATTCGACCGAACCAAGGGTTGTAGTAGCAAGATCCACAGCACATAGGGAGGGATCGGGTCCATCCCCAGCTTGCGCATTCTGCCTCTCCGATCGACTGAGCACCCACACGCTCGTTTCGTGGGTTGGCTTAGGCATACAGAGTTCATTCCATGTCTAAGCATACGGAGTTCATTCCCAATCTAAGATTTTGAGCCATGGTGCACATCCTGGACTCGAGCATGTGCTGGTGCCGTATTTTTTTTGCCCAGGCCACCATCACTGGAGCATCGTCTGTGCATCGCCGGAGAGCCTAATCGACGGCATTGGGGGTTCTAGCGATTCAGGGGGCCGGGGGGTGTGCGCACATGATGTGCGATGCGTGCTGGTACTTGACCCTTATATTGGCCCCTTATCCTTCATCAAACCTCGAGAACTCACACCCCTTTAAAGAGCATTTGAGATTTTATAGGTTTGCTGCCACTAGCCATTAAAGTGTCTGAAATGGGGATACTTTTTTCAAACGGTCACAAAATCTTCTCCACTTCGAGTTTTTAGCTGAATTTTTTTGTGCATGCCAACAAAAATACAAGGATCACCTCTACCAAATTTAGGGACAAAACTCTTTCTAAAAAATTTTTAAAAAATTTGGAACCATAAAAAGTTTCAAAAATCGTGAAAAATAAAAAACGGGTCGTCTTGCCACGAAACTTCACATGAAGGCTTAGGGGACCATTGTATGAATTTACAAGCCAAAAAAATGGCATTGGCAGGGTAGAAATATGAAGATGTGCTTATGTCATAGGCTCCGACCTTAGACTCAGAATCCTGGCTGATTACGCAAGTTAAAGAGAAACAGGATGAACAAGAGAGAATTCTGGAAATGCTCTTGTATTCATTGAAACAAAAGTTTTTGATGGTGTACAAATGAGGGTGGAGTAACCCTCTATTTATAGTTGAGGCTCCAGCTACAACTTAATGGCAATATCCCTAGAATAAAGGCTAAAATCATGGGATTACAATCAATCAGGATGCCAACTCCTGATTTTTAAGGTCAACCAAATCTGCCAGGATGCTCCTACTGAGCCTGCCTACTTCCAGAAGCTTCCCTTGTGTGTCCAGCACCTTGGGCCCTTCTGGATGTGGTGCGAGCAACTTGTATGCTAGGACTTGTTCTCACGGGCTGGCCTGCAAGTCGAGCTAGCGTTCTGAACTCGTTTGCTAGGCTTTGCATGCAGATACCCACCAATACACCTGGTCTGTAGGCCTTAACTTCTGGCTCACCTAATGTTGTACTTGATGTGCCTGGCGCGCTTGCCCAAGGCGTGACATTCTCCTCCACCTGATTGCGCAACGCCCTCATTACGTCTTCTGCATGGTATTGCCTGATCTGGTCCTCGAACTGGCATAAGTCATCTGCTGGTTCCCAGCTCACCTCACTATTTGGAAGTCTCTTCTAGCGCACCAAGTACTCTTATCTTGGCTGATAATTCTTCTATCTCACTTCCTAATCAGCTATGATACTATGGACCTTCTTCTCATATGAGGCCCTTACTCCCAATGTCACACACTTTCATTCTGCTCGTCCTGGATCTCCCTCATCCTCATGGAATGGCTTGAGCATGCTCACATGGAACACTGGGTGTACCTTTAGCTTGGGTGGCATATCCAGCTTGTAGGCAACCTTGCCTACCCTCTTGACTACTCAGAAAGGTCCCTCATACCCCAGACTAGGCCTTTGTGCAGGCCCCTATGGCGCACAATGGGATGTAGCTTCACCAACACCAAGTCTCCAACCTGGAACTGCACATCCCGCCTCTTCTGGTTTGCCCACTTCTTCGACCTCTTGGCCGCCTTATGTAGACAAACTCTGGCCAAGTTAGTTTACTCCTGCCATGCCTTGGCAAACTTGTATGCTACTGGATTCGACCCTGTATAACCTGCAGCAATCGAACCGGGTGTTAGTGGTTGTTGCCCTGTCATAACCTCAAATGGGCTCTGGTTCGTTACCTCGCTCATTTGCAAGTTGTAGGAAAACTGCACAATATCTAGCAGCTTTGGCCAGTCCCTTTGTGGGGCACTCACATAGTGCCTAAGGTAGACCTCCAATAGTCCATTCACTCATTCTGTCTGCCCATCGGTCTACAGATGCATGCTGGTGGAAAAGTTCAAGTCTAACCCCAACAGCTTGAACAACTTAGTCCAGAACCTGCCCGTGAAACGCTCGTCCCGATCACTAACAATGGTCCTCAGTACTCCCCAGTACTTAACCATGTTCTTTAGGAACAATCGAGCTGCCTCCTCGGCTGGGCACTCCTTGGTTGCTGGAATGAAAATTCCATACTTGGAAAACTTGTCCACCACTACCATGATGCTTCCAAACCCTTCTGCTTTGGGTAGACCGACTATAAAGTCCAGAGAAACACTCTTCCATGGTTGTTCTGGCATTGGCAATGGCTCCAAGAGATCGCCTAGTTTCTTGAGCTCCACCTTGTCCTGTTGGTACACAAGACAAGTCTTCCCATAGGCCTCCACATCATCCCTCATATGCGGCCAGTAGTACCGATCCTCGATCAGCACCAAGGTGCAGCTCACTCCAGGGTGTCCAGCCCACCTTGCATCATGGCATTCTTGTAAAACTTCCTTGTGAAGCTTCCCGTGCTGTGGGACAAATAGTCTACCACCCCTGGTGTATAGTAAGCCATCCTATAACCAAAACTGCCTAGTCTTACCTTACTGGGCGTACTCCATCAAAGCCTTGGCTGTAGGATCATGCACAAGTCACTCCTTGATGCGCGGCACCAGTGACCCCTCTGGTTGGCTAATGGCAGCAAGGTTAGCCTTTCTGCTCAAGGTGTCTACCACTAGGTTCACCGGTCCTGGCTTGTACTCCATCTGGAAATCAAATTCTACAAGAAAATCTTGCCAACAGGTAATGGCACGAAGTGCGCAAGTAGTGCACCACTACAGTCATCTCTTTCTCTTGGACCGTGTACCTACGTTCAGTCTCGTTCAGCTTTTTCCTCTCGAACGTGACTGGACGTCTCTCCTACATCAACACGCCCCCTATGGCAAAGTCTGATGCATCCGTATGTACCTCATACGGCTTGGCATGGTCTGGCAAGGCCAAGACTAGCTCCTTGGTCATAGCCTGCTTCAACCTGTGAAAGGCTTCCTGGCACCCTACGCTCCGCTCCCATGCTCTTCATTTTTTTGAGCAAGCCAGTCAATGGCATGGCTATCTCTGAGTGACCTTTGATAAAGCACCTGTAGTAGTTAGCCAGCCCAAGGAACGATCTCAACTCAGTGACCTTGGTTGGCAGTTGCCATTCTAGGATGGCATGTATCTTGCCTTCATCCATGCGTATCCTGCCACCTCCCACTATGTGGCTAAGGAATGGGATCTCCTGCTGGGAAAATGAGCACTTCTCCCTCTTGACAAACAGCTTGTGCACCCGTAACACCTCGAACACCTGTCTCAAGTGGTCTACATGCTCTCCCAAAGTCTGGCTGTAGATCACAATGTCATCCAAATAAACCACAACAAATCGATCAAGGAATGACTGAAGTGCCTTGTTCATAAGGGTGCAAAATGTTGCTGGGGTGTTCGTGAGTCCAAAAGGCATCACCAAGAACTCATACGAACCATACTGAGTGACAAATGCTATCTTTGGCTCATCTCCCTCCATGATCCTGACTTGATAGTAGCCTGACCTCAAATCCAGCTTGGTGAACCACCTTGCGCTCCCAAGTTGATCGAACAAGTTTGCAATGAGTGGGATGGGGTACTTGTTCTTGATGGTCAGCTTGTTCAAAGCCCGGTAGTCTATGCACAGTCGTAATGACCCATCATGCTTGCGTTGGAATAGAACCGATGCACCATTGGGTGCCTTCGATGGCCTGATGAAGCCAGCATCAACTAACTCCTTGAGCTGCTTCCTTAACTCCTCCAACTCTGGTGGAAACATTCGGTAAGGGGTTCTGGCTGGTGGCTTGGCCTTGGACACCAGCTCGATCTTGTGGTCCACCTCCCTCTTAGGTGGTAGCTTGCTAGGTAGCTTTGTGGGCATCACATTACTAAAGGTCTTCAGCACCTTTAGCACCTCCAAGGGTGACTTTGTCTCCTTTTCCCTTGGCTCATCATATTTCAGGGCTACCAAGAAAGTGTCTTCTTGTCTGTTTATCACTTTGGCAAATTGGATGACTGACACCACCCACGACCCAACTCTAGACCCTCTCTTTAATGGCACTAGGCATTGGCATCGTGCATCCAAGATGCAAACACAATCGGCAAAAGGCACAAGGTGGGCGTTAATCCAAACAAGGAAATCCAACCCAATCACAAACTCATAGTCATCAAGGGGTATTACATCAATGGTCTCCTTGCCTTTCTAGTCTCCAAGCTATAACTCCACTCCCCGTGCTACTCCAATGGCTGGAACCTCTTTGGAGTTCACCATTTTAATGGTACCAGTCCCTTTCTGCACCTTTAGTCTGAGCTTTCGAGCTCCATCACCTGAAATAAAAAGATGTGAGGCACTTATGTCCACTAGTGCGCTCACCTTCTGACCCGTAACCATGAGATCCATAAACATCAAGCCCTTTGGCTTGTGGTTCCCCTTACTTTGGACAGCATTGAGCACCAATGACCTAAGCTTTGCTACCCCTGACTCTGGCTCCTCATCAGACTCCTTGTCTACAGTAGCCAGCTTGCCCTTCTGCGGGTAATTGTGCGCTATGTGTCTCCCTCCACATAGGTAGCATGCTAGTGGCTCTCGATCCCCCTTTGCTTTCCACTTGCCTGCTGGTGGCTTCCTCTCACCATCCTTGGTTGAACGGTCTCGGTCCCCATCCTTGGACTCCCGATCACAGTCCTTTCCCTTGAACTGCTTCTTTCGGTCCCTATCGTCCCTGCCCTTACCCTTGGGCTTGAAAGACTCGAACTTGTTCAGAGGCTTGAACTCTATCAAGGCCTCAACAGTAGTCATGGCTTTAGCCAAGTCATGAACTCCCCTCCTTTGTAGCTCATGCTTCACCCACGGCTTCAGCCCATCCATGAAAGCAAATAAGGCATCCTTTTCACCTAGATTCGAGATCTGTGGCATCAGTTCAAAGAATTTTTGGACATACTCCCTTATGTCCCCTTGCTGGCTCAGCCTGTGCAATTTTGCCCATGCCTCATCATCGACATACTTCGAGTAAAATTGTTCTCTGAACTCCTTTTGGAACTCTGCTCAGGTTCTAATCTTGGACGCCTGACATCATCACACCTGTGCCTCCACCACAATAAGGCTACATCAGTGAGATATATAGCAGCGGTGCTTACCTTTATCGCCTCGTCTTGCATGCCCATGGCCTGAAAGTACTACTCCATACCCCAAAGGTAGTTGTCTACTTCCTTAGCCACCCTAGTCCCCTTGAACTCCTTAGGCTTAGGGACATCCAATCTGGACTTGGACACTCCAGTAAACACGCCATTCCCAATGGCAGTCTTGCAAGCAACGAGCTCACCGGTAAGCTCTTCCATCCGTTGGCGCATGGCCTCCATGCCATCGTGCAAGGTCAGCACTTCAGCCTCCAATGCCTTATTCTTCTGGGTGATCACGTCCATGCCTTTGTTGAGAGCAGCTTCCAGCTCACTTTGGATCTCCTTCCCCATGGAGTCTAGCAATGCAATGTGAGTCTCTACCTCCTCAAGCTTCTCCCCTATGTCACCCATAGTCACCTTCATCTTGGCTAGCCTACCATCCATGGTAGACCAGATATCTCTAGAACCGACTTTCTTGCCTCTTCCATGCCCATGCTCCTGGGCCTCTGGTTGTTGGCTAGCAACGTTGCTTTGGGATGCCATCTCCTCAATCACGATCTAACCTGCACAACACAAACACGCAAAATCAAACTTGCTCTATTACCAACTATCACAGGCTCCGACCTTAGCTCAGAATCCGTGCGGCCGTAGGCTTGGAATCTCTTCCTTTGTGCCTAAGTCAGCCTAAAACACAAGCGTGCGGGCACTAGAACAATAGGAAGGGCTGATTACGCAAGTTAAAGAGAAACAGGATGAATAAGACAGAATTCTAGAAATGCTCTTGTATTCACTGAAATAGAAGTGTTTGATGGTGTACAAATGAGGGTGGAGTAGCCCTCTATTTATAGTTGAGGCTGCAGCTACAACTTAATGGTAATATCGCTAGAATAAAGGCTAAAATCATGGGATTACAATCAATCAGGATGCTAACTCCTAATTTTCAAGGTCAACCAAATCTGCCAGGATGCTCCTGCTGATCCTACCTGCTTCCAGAAGCTTCCCTTGCGTGTCCAGCACCTTGGGCCCTTTTGGATATGGTGCAGGTAGCTTGTATGCCAGGACTTGGTCTCACAGGCTGGCCTGCAAGTCGGGTAGGTGTTCTAAACTCGTTTGCTAGGCTCTGCACGTAGATACCAGCCAGCACGCCTGGTTTATGGGCCTTAACTTCTGGCTCGCCTGCTGGTGCACCTAATGTGCCTGGCGTGCCCACCCAGGGTGTGGCACTTGAACCCACCTACCACCCGTTCGATCCCCGGCTTACGCATCCTACCTCTCTGGTCGACTGAGTGCCTGTATGCTCGTTTCATATGTTGACTTAGGCATACAGAGTTCATCCCCAGTCTAAGCATACGGAGTTCATTCCCAGTCTAAGATCGGACCGGACCAAGGGTTACAGTAGCAGGATCGGCAACATGCAAGGGGGGCCGAACCGATCCCCGGCTTGTGCATTCTGCCTCTCCGGTCGACTGAGTGCCTGCACGCTCGTTTCGTGGGTTGGCTTAGGCATACAGAGTTTATTCCATGTCTAAGCCCCAGTCAGACCGAGGGTTGTGGCAATAGGACCAGTGGCGGGATCGGTAGCACGCAGAGGAGGACCGGGCTAACCCCCAGCTTGCGCATTATGCCTCTTCGGTCGGCCTCTCTGGTCTACGGATCGCCCGCACGCTTGTTTCTTGGGTTGACTTAGGCATACGGAGTTCATCCCCAGTCTAAGCATATGGAGTTCATTCCCAGTCTAAGATCAGACTGGACTGAGGGTTGCGACAGCAGGATCGACAGCACGTAAGGGGGATCGGGCCGATCCTCGACTTGCGTATTCTACCTCTCCGACCGACTGAGCACCCGTACGCCCGTTTCGTGGTTTGGCTTAGGCATAAGGAGTTCATTCCATGTCTAAGCCCTAGCCAGACCGAGGGTTGTTGCAGCAGGACCGACAGCACGCAGAGGGGGACCAGACCGATCCCTGGCTTGCGCATTATGCCTCTTCGGCCGGCTCAGTGCCCCCACGCTCATTATATGGGTTAACTTATGCATATGGAGTTCATTCCCAGTCTAAGATCAGACCGGACTGAGGGTTGTGGCAGCAGGATCGACAGCATGTAGGGGGGGGACCGGGCCGAATCCCGACTTGCACATTCTGCCTCTCCGGTCGATTGAGCGCCTGTACGCTCGTTTCATGGGTTGGCTTAGGCATACGGAGTTCATTCCATGTCTAAGCATACAGAGTTCATTCCCAGTCTAAGATTTTGAGGCACGGTGCACATGCTGGGCTAGAGCATGTGCTGGTGGTGCATTTTTTTTGCCCGGGGCACCATCGCTGGAGCATCGTCGGAGCATCGTCGGAGAGCCTAACCGGCGACATTGGGGGTTCCGACGATTGGGGGGGCCGCGGGGTGTACGCACATGATGTGCGATGGGTGCTGGTACTTGGCCCTTATATTGGCCCCCTATCCCTCATCAAACCTCGAGAACTCACACCCCCTTAAAGAGCATTTGAGATTTTATAGGTTTGCTGCCAGTAGCCATTAAAGTGTGTAAAATGGGGACACTTTTTTCAAACGGTCACAAAATCTTCTCCACTTCGAGTTTTTAGCTGAATTTTTTTGTACATGCCAAAAAAAATACAAGGATCACATCTACCAATTTTGGGGGACAAAACTCTTTCTAAAAAAATTTTAAAAAATCCTGAACCGTAAAAAGTTTCAAAAATCATGAAAAAGAGAAAACTGCTCATCTTGCCACGAAACTTCACATGAAGGCTTAGGGGACCATTGTATGAATTTACAGCCCATAAAAATGGCATTGGGAGGGCAGAAATATGAAGATGTACTTGAACCCACCTACCACCCGTTCGATCCCCAGCTTGCGCATCCTGCCTCTATGATCGGTTGAGCGCCCGCACGCTCATTTCGTAGGTTGACTTAGGCATACGGAGTTCATCCCAGTCTAAGCATATGGAGTTCATTCCCAGTCTAAGTTTGGACTGGACCGAGGGTTGCGGCAGCAGGATCGACAGCACGCAAGAGGGACCGAACCGATCCCCGGCTTGCGCATTCTACCTCTCCGACCGGCTGAGCGCCCGTACGCTTGTTTTATGGGTTAGCTTAGGCATACAGAGTTCATTCCATGTCCTAGCCATAGCTGGATCGAGGGTCGTGGTAGCAGGATCGGCCACGGGATCGATAGCACGCAGAGGGGGACCAGGCTGATCCCCGGCTTGCGCATTTGCCTCTCTGGCCGACTAAGCGCCCGCACGCTCGTTTCGTGGGTTGACTTAGGCATACGGAGTTCATTCCCAGTCTAAGATCGGATCAGACCGAGGGTTGCGGTAGTAGGATCGACAGCACGCGGGGGACCGAGCCGATCCCTAGCTTGTGCATTCTACCTCTCCGACCGGTCGAGCACCTGCTCGCCTGTTTCATGGGTTGGCTTAGGCATAGGGAGTTCATTCCTTGTCTAAGCCCTAACCAGACCGAGGGTTGTGGCAGCAAGACTGGCAGCACGTAGAGGGGGACCGGGTCGATCCCTGGCTTGCGCGTTATGCCTCTTCAGCTGGTTCAGTGCCCGCACGCTCGTTTCATGGGTTGACTTATGCATACGGAGTTCATTCCCAGTCTAAGATTGGACCGGACCGAGGGTTACGGTAGCAGGATCGACAACACGCAGGGGGGATCGGGTCGATCCTCGGCTTGCGCATTCTGCCTGTCCGACTGGTTGAGCGCCCGTACGCTCGTTTCGTGGGTTGGCTTAGGCATACATAGTTCATTCCATGTCTAAGCATACAGAGTTCATTCCCAGCCTAAGATTTTGAGGCACGGTGCACATGCTGGGCTCGAGCATGTGCTGGTGCTGTATTTTTTTCGCCTGGGGCACCATCGTCGGAGAGCCTAACTAGCGACATTAGCGGTTCCGACGATTGGGGGGGCCGGGGGGTGTGTGCACATGATGTGCGATGGGTGCTGGTACTTGCCCTTATATTGGCCCCCTATCCCTCATCAAACCCTGAGAACTCGCACCCCTTTAAAGAGCGTTTGAGATTTTATAGGTTTGCTGCGAGTAGCAGTTAAAGTGTCTAAAATGGGGACACTTTTTTCAAACAGTTATAAAATCTTCTCCACTTCGAGTTTTTAGCTGAATTTTTTTGTGCATCCCAAAAAAAATAAAAGGATCACCTCTACCAATTTTGGGGACAAAACTCTATCTGAAAAAAGTTTAAAAAATCTCAAACCGCAAAAAGTTTTGAAAATCATGAAAAAAAAAAACGGGTCGTCTTGCCACGAAACTTCACATGAAGGCTTAGAGGACCATTGTATGAATTTACAAGCCATAAAAATGGCATTGGCACGGTAGAAATATGAAGATGTGCTTGAACCCACCTACCACCCGTTCGATCCCTGGCTTGTGCATCTTGCCTCTCTAGTCGGCTGAGCGCCCGCACGCTCGTTTCATGGGTTGACTTAGACATACGGAGTTCATCCCCAGTCTAAGCATACGGAGTTAATTCCTAGTCTAAGATTGGACCGGACCGGACCAAAGGTTGCGATGGTAGGATCGGCAGCACGCTAGGGGGATCGGGTCGATCCCCAGCTCGTGCATTCTGCCTCTTTGGCCGGCTGAGTGCCCGCACGTTCATTTTGTGGGTTGGCTTAGGCATACGGAGTTCATTCTATGTCGAAGCATACGGAGTTCATTCCTAGTCTAAGATTTTGAGCCACGGTGCACATGCTGGGCTCGGGCATGTGCTGGTGCCGTATTTTTTTGGCTCGGGGCCCCATGCTAGAGCATCCTCGGAACATCACTAGAGAGCCTAACCGGTGGCATTGGGGGTTTCGAGGGTTGTGGTAGCAGGACCAGCAGCGGGATCGGCAGCATGCAGAGGGGGACCGGGCTAATCCTCGGATTATGCATTATGCCTCTTCAACCGGCCTCTCCAGTCGGCTGAGCGCCCGCACGCTTGTTTCATGGGTTGACTTAGGCATACGGAGTTCATCCTAGTCTAAGCATATGGAGTTCATTCCTAGTCTAAGATCAAACTGGACCGAGGGTTGCGGCAGCAGGATCGACAGCACGTAAGGGGGACCGAGTCGATCCCCGGATTGCACATTCTGCCTCTCCGATCGGCTGAGCACCCGTACGCCTGTTTCATGGGTTGGCTTAGGCATAGGGAGTTCATTCCATGTCTAAACCCCAGCCAGATCAAGGATTGTTGTAACGGGACCGGTAGCATGTAGAGGTGGACCGGGCCAATCCTTGGCTTGCGAAGTATGCCTATTCGACCGGCTCAGTGCTTGCATGCTCGTTTCGTGGGTTGACTTATGCATACAGACTTAATTCCCAGTCTAAGATTAGACTGAACTGAGGGTTATGACAGCAAGATTGAAAGCACGTAGGGGGGACCGATCGATCCCGGGCTTGCGCATTCTGCCTCTCCGGTCGACTGAGCGCCCATACGCTCGTTTCGTGGGTTGGCTTAGGCATACAGAGTTCATTCCATGTCTAAGCATACAGAGTTCATTCCCAGTCTAAGATTTTTGAGCCACGGTGCCACCATGCTGGGTCGGGCAATGTGCTGGTGCCGGTAATTTTTTCGCTCGGGGTACCAGTGGCGTCGGAGCAAGGCACCGGAAAGCCTAACCGGCAGCATTTAGGGTTCCGGCGATTGGGGGGGTCGTGGGGTGTGCACACATGATGTGTGATGGGTGCTGGTACTTAGCCCTTATATTGGCCCCCTAACCCTCATCAAACCTCGAGAACTCACACCCCCTTAAAGAGCATTTGAGATTTTATAGGTTTGCTGCCAGTAGCCATTAAAGTGTTTGAAATGGGGACACTTTTTTCAAACGGTCACAAAATTTTCTCCACTTCGAGTTTTTAGCTGAATTTTTTTGTGCATGCCAAAAAAAATACAAAGATCACCTCTACCTAATTTGGGGACAAAAATCTTTCTAAAAAAATTTTAAAAAATCTGAAACTATAAAAAGTTTCAAAAATTGTGAAAAATAGAAAACGGGTCGTCTTGCCACGAAACTTCACATGAAGGCTTAGGGGACCATTTTATGAATTTACAAGCCATAAAAATGGCATTGGCATGGTAGAAATATGAAGATGTGCTTGAACCAACCTACCACCCGTTCGATCCCCAACTTACGCGTCTTGCCTCTCTAGTCAGCTGAGCGCCCGCATGCTCGTCTCGTGGGTTGACTTAGGCATACGGAGTTCATCCCTAGCTAAGCGTATGGAGTTCATTCCCAGTCTAAGATCGAACCAGACCGAGGGTTGCTGTAGTAGGATCGTTAGCATGCAGGGGGGACCAGGCTAATCCCCGGCTTGCGCATTCTGCCTCCCCGATCGACTGAGCGCCCGCACGCCCGTTTCATGGGTTGGCATAGGCATAGGGAGTTCATTCCATGTCGAAGCCTCAGCTGGACCGAGGGCTATGGTAGCGGGACCGACAGCACGTAGAGAGGGATCGAGCTGATCCCCGGCTTACGCATTATGCCTCTTCGGTTGGCTTAGCGCCCGCACGCTCGTTTCGTGGGTTGACTTATACATACGAAGTTAATTCCTAGTCTAAGATCAGACCGTACCGAAGGTTGCAGCAGCCGGATCGACAGCATGCATGGGGGATCAGGTCTATCCCTGACTTTCACATTCTACCTCTTCGACCGGTTGAGCGACCCCACGCTCGTTTCATCGATTGGCTTTAGGGTGGGCAAAATCACCCGAACCCGTCGGGTTTCGACCCGACCCGACCCTTTAGGGTCAATTTTTTTTTTTTGAAAATCGGGTATCGGGTCGGGTAGAGTAAAAAAAATTTCGGGTTCGGGTCGGGGTCATGTTTTCTACCCGACCCGATATATATAAAAAAATTATTCTTTTAATTATATATTTAATTATATATATTTTTATATATATTTAATTTTATATTTATATTTAAAATAATATTTTATTAAATTTCGGGTTGGGTCGGGTCGGGTTCGGGTATTAAAAATGAAAAAATTATCGGGTCAGGAACGGGTTTGGGTATTGTATATTTAAAATCGGGTCGGGTCGGGGCGAGCAAAAACCCGCCCCGACCCGACCCGTTGCCATCCCTAATTGGCTTAGGCATACGGAGTTCATTCCATGTCTAAGAATATGGAGTTCATTCCCAGTCTAAGATTTTGAGCCACGGTGCACATGCTGAGCTCGATCATGTGTTGGTGCCGTATTTTTTTTACCCGAGGCACCATCGTCGGAGCTTCACCGGAGAGGCTAATCGGCGACATTAGGGGTTCCTTCGATTGGGGGGCCGGGGTGTGCGCGCAGCAGATGTACGATGGTTGCTGGTACTTGGCCCTTATATTGGCCCCTATCCCTCATCAAACCTCAAGAACTCACACCCCCTTAAAGAGCATTTGAGATTTTATAGGTTTGCTACCAGTAGCAATTAAAGTGTCTGAAATGGAGACACTTTTTTCAAACGGTCACAAAATCTTCTCCACTTTGAGTTTTTAGCTGAATTTTTTTCTACATGGCAACAAAAATATAAGGATCCCCTCTACCAAATTTTGGGACAAAATGCTTTCTAAAAAAGTTTTAAAAAATCCCGAACCGTAAAAAGTTTCAAAAATCATGAAAAATAGAAAATGGGTCATCTTGCCACGAAACTTCACATGAAGGCTTAACGGACCATTGTATGAATTTACAAGCCATAAAAATGGCATTGGCATGGTAGAAATATGAAGATGTGCTTGAACCCACCTACCACCCGTTCGATCCTTGGCTTGCGCATCCTACCTCTCTAGTCGGTTGAGTGCCCGTACGCTCATTTTGTGGGTTGACTTAGGCATACGGAGAGTTCATCCCCAGTCTTAGCATACAGATTTCATTCCCAGTCTAAGATCAGATCAGACTGATGGTTGCGGCAGTAGGATCAGCAGCACACAGGAGGGATCTAGTCGATCCTCGACTTACGCATTCTTTCTTTTCGACCGGCTGAGTGCCCGCACGCTCGATTCATGGGTTGGCTTAGGCATACGGAGTTCATTCCATGTCTAATCCCTAGTCAGATCGAAGGTTATGACAGCAGGACCGACAGCGGCATCGACAGCACGTAGAGGGGGTCCGGGCTGATCCCTTGCTTGCGCGTTATGCCACTCCAGTCGGCTGAGCGCCCACACGCTCGTTTCATGGGTTGACTTAGGCATACGGAGTTCATCCCCAGTCTAAGCATATGGAGTTCATTCTAGTCTAAGATCAGACTGGATTGAGGGTTGCGGCAGCAGGATCGGCAACACGCAGTGGGGATCGGGTCGATCCCTGGCTTGCGCATTCTGCCTCTCCAGTCGACTGAGCACCCGCACGCCCATTTCATGGGTTGGCTTAGGCATAGGGAGTTCATTCCATGTCTAAGCCACAATCGGATTGAGGGTTGTGGCAGTGGGACTGGCAGTATGCAGAGGGGGACCGGGCAGATCCCCGGCTTGTGTAATACGTCTCTTCGGTCGGCTCAGCGCTTGAACACTCATTTCATGGGTTGACTTATGAATACGGAGTTCATTCCTAGTCTAAGATCAGACCGGACCGAGGGTTGTGGCCGCAGGATTGGCAGCACAAAGGGGGGGACCGGTCGATCCCCAGCTTGCGCATTCTACCTCTCCGTCCGGTTGAGCGCCCGCACGTTA
Organism: Durio zibethinus; assembly: GCF_002303985.1. Next base: position 33,797,351 of record NW_019167826.1, on the reverse strand, counting down.
GTTTCATGGGTTGGCTTAGGCATACGAAGTTCATTCCACGTCTAAGCATACGGAGTTCTTTCCCAGTCTAACATTTTGAGCCACGGTGCATATGCTGTGGTCTGGCATGTGCTGGTGCCGCATTTTTTTCACCTGGGGCACCATCGTCGGAGCGTTGCCGGAGAGCCTAACCGACGACATTGGGGTTCTGGCGATTGGGGGGCCAGGGGGTGTGCGCACATGATGTACGATGGGTGCTGGTACTTGGCCCTTATATTGGCCCCCTATCCCTCATCAAACCTCGAGAACTCACACCCCCTTAAAGAGCATTTGAGATTTTATAGGTTTGCTGCCAGTAGCCATTAAAGTGTCTAAAATGGGGACACTTTTTACAAATGGTTGTAAAATCTTCTCCACTTCGAGTTTTTAGCTGAATTGTTTTATGCATACCAACAAAAATACAAGGATCACCTCTACCAAATTTAGGGACAAAACTCTTTTTAAAAAAATTTAAAAAAATCCTGAACCCCAAAAAGTTTCGAAAATCATGAAAAATAGAAAACGGGTCGTCTTGCCATGAAACTTCACATGAAGGCTTAGAGGACCATTGTATGAATTTACAAGCCATAAAAATGGTATTGGCATGGTAGAAATATGAAGATGAGCTTGAACCCACTTACCACCCGTTTGATCCCCGGCTTGTGCATCCTGCCTCTCTGGTCGGCTAAGCGCCTGCACACTCGTTTCGTGGGTTGACTTAGGCATATGGAGTTCATCCCCAGTCTAAGCATACGGAGTTCATTCCCAGTCTAAGATTGGGACAGACCAAGGTTACGACAGCAGGATCAGTAGGACGCAGGAGGGACCAAGTCGATCCTTGACTTACGTATTCTACCTCTCTGGCCGGCTGAGCGCCTGCATGCCCGTTTTGTGGGTTGGCTTAGGCATAGGGAGTTCATTCCATGTCTAAGCCCTAGCTGGACCGAGGGTTGTGGTAGTGGGACCTACAGCCCATAGAGGGGACCGGGCCGATCCCCGGCTTGCGCATTATACCTCTTCGACCGGCTCAGCACCCACACGCTCGTTTCATGGGTTGACTTATGCATACAGAGTTCATTCTCAGTCTAAGATTGGATCGAACAAAGGGTTGCGGCAGCGGATCGACAGCACGTAGGGGGACTGGGTTGGTCCCCAGCTTGCGCATTCTGCCTCTCCGGCCAACTGAGCACCTGCACGCTCGTTTTTTGGGTTGGCTTAGGCATACGGAGTTCATTCCATATCTAAGTGCCACCCGAACCGAGGGTTGTGGCAGCAGGACCAACAGCACGTAGAGGGGACCGGGCCAATCCCTGGCTTGTGCATTATGCCTATTTAGTTGGCTCACCGCCCGCACGCTCGTTTCATGGGTTTACTTAGGCATACAGAGTTCATCCCTAGTCTAAGCATATGATGTTCATTCCCAGTCTAAGATCAGATCGAACGAGGGTTGCAGGGTAGCAGGATCGGCAGCACACAGGGGGATCAAGTCGATCCCCGACTTGTGTATCCTGCCTCTCTGGTCGGCTGAGCACCCGCACGCTCGTTTCGTGGGTTGACTTAAGCATATGGATTTCATTCCCAGTGTAAGCATACGGAGTTCATTCCCAATCTAAGATCGAACTAGACCGAGGGTTGCGGGTAACAGGATTGGTAGACACAGGGGACCAGGTCGATCTCCGGCTTGCGCATTCTGCCTCTCTGATCGGCTGAGCGCCTACACTCCCGTTTCGTGGGTTGGCTTAGGCATAGGGAGTTCATTCCATGTCTAAGCCCCAGTCGGACTAAGGGTTGTGGCAGTACGATCGGCAGCACGCAGAAGGGATCGGGCCGATCCCCAGCTTACGCATTATGCCTCTTCGATCGGCTCAACTGCCCGTACGCTCATTTCGTGGGTTGACTTATGCATATGAAATTCATTCCCAGTTAAGATCGGACCGGACCGAGGTTTGCTACAGTAGGATCGATAGCACGCAGGGGGATCGGGTCGATCCTCAACTTACGCATTCTGCCTCTCCGACCGGCTGAATGCCCGTACGCTCGTTTCGTGGGTTAGCTTAGGCATACAGAGTGCATTCCATGTCTAAGCATACGAAGTTCATTCTCAATCTAAGATTTTTAGCCACAGTGCACATGTTGGGCTCGAGCATGTGTTGGTACTGCATTTTTTTCGCTCGGGGCACCATCACCGGAGCATCATCGGAGAGCCTAACCGACGATGTTGGGGGTTCCAACGATTGGGGGGTCCGGGGGGTGTGCGCACATGATGTGCGATGGGTGCTAGTACTTAGCCCTTATATTGGCCCCCTATCCCTCATCAAACCTCGAAAACTCACACCCCCTTAAAGAGCATTTGTGATTTTATAGGTTTGCTACCAGTAGCCATTAAAGTGTCTGAAATGATGACACTTTTTTCAAACGGTCACAAAATCTTCTTCATTTTGTGCATGCCAACAAAAGGACAAGGATCACGCTCGTTTCATGGGTTGACTTAGGCATACAGAGTTCATTCCCAGTCTAAGATCTGATCAGACTGAGTGTTGTGACAACAGGATCGATAGCACGCAGGGGGGACTGGGCCGATCCCTGGCTTGTGCATTCTGCCTCTTCGATCGACTGAGCACCCGTACGCTCGTTTCGTTGGTTGAATTAGGCATACAGAGTTCATTCCATGTCTAAGCATACGGAGTTCATTCTCATTCTAGGATCAAACCGAACCGAGGGTTATGGCAGTAGGACTAGTAGCAGGATCAACAGCACGTAGGGGGACCGGGCTGATCCCCGGCTTGCGCATTCTACCTCTCCAGTCGACTGAGCACCCACACACGCATTTTGTGGGTTGGCATAGGCATAGGGAGTTCATTCTATGTCTAAGCCCCAATCGGATCGAGGGTTGTGGCAGTGGGACTGGCAGCATACAGAGGGGGACCGGGCTGATCCCTGGCTTGCACATTATGCCTCTTTGATCGGCTCAACACTCACACGCTCGTTTCATGGGTTAACTTATGCATATGAAGTTCATTCCCAGTCTAAGATCAGACCAAACTGAGGGTTGCATCAACAGGATCAATAGTACGTAAGGGGGACCGAGTCGATCCCTGGCTTTCGCATTCTGCCTCTTCGATCGACTGAGCGCCTGCACGCTTATTTCATGGGTTGGCTTAGGCATACGATGTCATTCCATGTCTAAGCGCCAGCCGGACCGAGGGTTATGGTAGAATGACCGTCAGCAAGATCGATAGCACGCAGAAGGAGACCGAGCTGATCCCCGGCTTATGCATTATGCCTCTCTGGTCGACCTTTCCGATCAGTTTAGTGCCCGCACGCTCATTTCGTGGGTTGAGTTAGGCATACAGAGTTCATCCTCAGTCTAAGCATACAGAGTTTATTCCCAGTCTAAGATCAGATCGGACCGAGGGTTACAGCAGTTAGGATCGGCAACACGTAGGGGGGATCGAATCGATCCATAGGTTGTCCATTCTGCCTTTCCGATCGGTGAGCGCTCGTACGCTCGTTTCATGGGTTGGCTTAGGCATACGAAGTTCATTCCATGTCTAAGCCCCAACCGGATCGAGGGGTTGTGGCTGCAAGACCGACAGCGGGACCAGCAGCGGGATCGGTAATGAGATCGGCAGCACATAGAGCTGGACTGGGCTAATCCTCGGCTTGTGCATTATGCCTCTCAGGTCGACCTCTCTGACCGATTGAGTGCTCGCACGATTGTTTAGTGGGTTAACTTAGGCATACGGAGTTCATCCCCAGTCTAAGCATATGGAGTTCATTCCCAGTCTAAGATCAGACCAGACCGAGGGTTGCACAGTAGGATCGGTAGCACGCAGAGGGGACTGAGCGGATTCCCAACTTATGCATTCTGCCTCTCCGACCAGTTGAGCACCCTTACGCCCATTTCGTGGGTTGGCTTAGGCATAGGGAGTTCATTCCATGTCTAAGCCCCAGTCGGACCGACGGTTGTGCATTGGGACTGGCAGCACGCAAAAGGGGACCGAGCTGATCCTCGGCTTGCACATAATGCCTGTTCGGCTGGATCAGCACCCACATGCTCGTTTCATGGGTTTACTTATGCATATGGAGTTCATTCCTAGTCTAAGATCAGATCGGACCGAGGGTTGCATCAGCAAGATCGACAGCACGCGGGAAGGACCTGGCCAATCCTCGACTTGTGCATTCTGCCTCTCCAGCTAGCTGAGTGCCCGCACGCTCGTTTCGTGGGTTGGGTTAGGCATACAGAGTTCATTCCATGTCTAAGCCCCACCATACGGGGGTCGACAGCATGCAGAGAGGATCGGGCTGATCCCTGGCTTGGCATTATGCCTTTTCGACCGACCTCTCCGGTTGGCTGAGCATCCACACACTCGTTTTGTGGGTTGACTTAGGCATATGGAGTTCATCCCCAGTCTAAGCATACAGAGTTCATTCCCAGTCTAAGATCGAACCGGATTGAGGGTTGCGGTAGTAGGATCGGCAGCACTTAGGGGGGACTGAGCCGATCCCCAGCTTACGCATTCTACCTCTTCGATCGGTTGAGTGCCTGCATGCCCATTTCGTGGGTTGGCTGAGGCATAGGGAGTTGAGTCCATGTCTAAGCCTCAGTAAGACTGAAGGTTGTGGCAACGGGACCTACAGCACGTAGAGAAGGACTGGGCTAATCCTCGGCTTGCGCATTATGCCTCTTTGGCCGGCTCAATGCCTGTACGCTCGTTTCGTGGGTTGACGTTTGCATACAGAGTTCATTCCCAGTCTAAGATTGGACCAGACTGAGGGTTGCGGTAGTAGGATCGACAGTACACTGGGGAGGACCAGGCCGACACCCGGCTTGTGCATTCTACCTTTTTGGCCGACTAAGCGCCCACACGCTCGTTTCGTGTGGCTTAGGCATATAGAGTTCATTCCATGTCTAAGCATACAGAGTTCATTCCCAGTCTAAGATTTTAAGCCACGGTGCACATGCTAGGCTTGGGCATGTGCTGGTGCCACATTTTTTTCTCCCGGGCACCATCATCGGAGCATTGCCGGAGAGCCTAATCGACGGCATTGGGGGTTTCGACGATTGGAAGGGTCGGGGGTGTGCGCACATGATGTACGATGGGTGCTGGTACTTGGCACTTATATTGGCACCCTATCCCTCATCAAACCTCGAGAACTCACACCCCCTTAAAGAGCATTTGAGATTTTATAGGTTTGCTGCCAATAGGCATTAAAGTGTCTAAAATGGGGACACTTTTTTCAAACAGTCACAAAATCTTCTCCATTTCGAGTTTTTAGCTGAATTTTTTTGTGCATGCCAACAAAAATACGAGGATCACCTCTACCAAATTTGGATACAAAACTCTTTCCAAGAAAATTTTAAAAAATCACGAACCGTAAAAAGTTTCAAAAATCATGAAAAATAGAAAATGGGTCGTCTTGCCACGAAACTTCGCATGAAGGCTTAGGGGACCATTGTATGAATTTACAAGCCATAAAAATGGCATTGGCATGGCAGAAATATGAAGATGTGCTTGAACCCACCTAGCACCCGTTCGATCCCCTGTTTACGCATCCTGCCTCTCTGGTAGGCTGAGCGCTCGCACGCTTGTTTCATGGGCTGACTTAGGCATACGGAGTTCATCTCCAGTCTAAGCTTACAGAGTTCATTCCAAGTCTAAGATCCGATCAGACCGAGGGTTGTGACCACAGGATCTGTAGCATACAGGGGGGACCGGGCTGATCCCCGGCCTGCGCATTCTTCCTCTCCTACCGACTGAGTGCTCACACGCTCGTTTCGTGGGTTGGCTTAGGCATAGGGAGTTCATTCCATGTCTAAGCCCCAGTCAGATTGAGGGTTGTGGTAGCGGGACCGACAGCATGCAGAGGGGGACCGGGTCGATCCCCGACTTGCGCATTATGCCTCTCCCATCAGCTCAGCGCCTGCACACTCATTTCGTGGGATAACTTAGGCATACAGAGTTCATTCCAAGTCTAAGATTGGATTGGGTCAGTCCTCGACATGCGCATTCTACCTCTTCGGTCGACTGAGCGTCCGCACGCTCATTTCATGGGTTGGCTTAGGCATACGGAGTTCATTCCATGTCTAAGCATACAGAGTTCATTCCCAGTATAAGATTGAACTGGATCAAGGGTTGCAGTAGTAGGACCAGTAGTAGGATCGGTAGCACGTAGGGGGATCGAGCCGATCCTTGGCTTTAGCATTTTGCCTCTCCGACCGACTGAGCGCTTGCACGCTCGTTTTGTGGGTTGGCTTAGGCATACGGAGTTCATTCCATGTCTAAGCCCCAACCAGACTAAGGGTTGTGGCGGGATCCGCAGCACGTAGAGGGGATCGGGCTGATCCCTGGCTTGCACATTATGCCTCTCCAGCCGGCTGAGTGCCCGCACACTTGTTTCATGGGTTGACTTAGGCATACGAAGTTCATCCCCAGTCTAAGCATACAGAGTTCATTTCCAGTCTAAAATCAGACTAGATCGAGGTTTGTGGCAGCAGGATTGACAGCACGCAAGGGGGACTGGGTCGATCCTCGGCTTGCGCATTCTGCCTCTCCAACCGGCTGAGCACCCGCTTGCTAGTTTCATGGGTTGGCTTAGGCATACAGAGTTCATTCCATGTCTAAGCCCCAGCTGGATTGAGGGTTGTGGTAGCAGGACCGGCAGCACGCAGAGGGGACCGGTTCGATCCCTGGCTTGCGCATTATGCCTCTTCGGCCTGCTCAGCACCCACACGCTCATTTCGTGGCTTGACTTATGGATACGGAGTTCATTCCCCATCTAAGATCGGACCAGACTGAGGGTTACAATAGTAGGATCGACAGCATGCAGGGGGGATTGGGTCGATCCCCGGCTTGCGCATTCTGCCTCTCCGACCGACTGAGCACCCGCACGTTCGTTTCGTGGGTTAGCTTAGGCATACGGAGTGCATTCCATGTCTAAGCATACAGAGTTCATTTCCAGTCTAAGATTTTGAGCCATGGTTTACATGCTGGGCTCGAGCATGTGCTGCTGCCGCATTTTTTTCGCCCGGGGCACCATCGTCGGAGCATCGTCGGAGCATCACCGGAGAGCCTAACCGACGGTATTGGGGGTTCCGATGATTGGGGGGCCGGGGGGTGTACGCACATGATGTGCGATGGGTGCTGGTAGTTGGCCCTTATATTGGGCCCCTATCCCTCATCAAACCTCGAGAACTCACACCCCCTTAAAAAGCATTTGAGATTTTATAGGTTTGCTACTAGTAGCCATTAAAGTGTCTGAAAGGGGGACACGTTTTTCAAACGATCACAAAATCTTCTCCACTTTGAGTTTTTAGCTGAATTTTTTTGTGCGTGCCAACAAAAATACAAGGATCACCTCTACCAAAATTGGTTACAAAAATCTTTGTAAAAAAATTTTAAAAAATCCCGAACCTCAAAAAGTTTCAAAAATCGTGAAAAATAAAAAACGGGGTCATCTTGCCATTAAACTTCACATGAACGCTTTGGGGACCATTGTATGAATTTACAAGCCATAAAAATGGCATTGGCATGACAGAAATATGAAGATGTGCTTGAACCCACCTACCACCCGTTCGATCCTCGACTTGCACATCCTACCTCTCTGGTCAGCTGAGCGCCCGCACGCTCGTTTCGTGGGTTGACTTAGGCATACAGAGTTCATCCCCAGTCTAAGCATACGGAGTTCATTTCCAGTGTAAGATCGGATCGGACTGAGGGTTACGATAGTAGGATAGGCAGCACGCAGGGGGGACTGGGCCGATCCCCGGCTTGTGGATTCTACCTCTCTGACCTGCTGAGCGCCCGCACGCCTATTTTGTGGGTTGGCTTAGGCATAGGGAGTTCATTCCATGTCTAACCCCAATCAGACTGAGGGTTGTGGTAGCGGGACCGACAGCACGTAGAGGGGGATCGGGTCAATCCTTGACTTGCGCATTATGCCTCTTCGATCGGCTCAGCACCCACACGCTCATTTCGTGGGTTGATTTAGGCATACGAAGTTCATTCCATGTATAAGATCGGATCGAACTGAGGGTTGCGGCAGCAGGATCGACACCACGCAGGAGGGATTGGGCCAGTCCCCGGCTTGCAGATTCTACCTTTTCGATCGGCTGAGCGTCCGCATGCTAATTTCGTGGTTTGGCTTAGGCATACGGAGTTCATTCCATGTCTAAGCATACAGAGTTCATTCCCAGTCTAAGATCGGACCGGACCGAGGGTTGCGACAACAGGACCAGCAGCAGGATCGGTAGCACGCAGGGGGGATCGGGCCGATCCCCGGCTTGTGCATTCTGCCTCTCCAACCTGTTGAGCGCCTATACACTCATGTCGTGGGTTGGCTTAGGCATACAGAGTTCATTCCATGTCTAAGGCCCAGCCGGACGGAGGGTTGTGGCAGTAGGACCAACAGCGAGATCGACAGCACGCAGAAGGGGATCGAGCTGATCCCTGGCTTGTGCATTATGCCTCTTTGGCTGGCCTATCCAGCTGACTGAGTGCCCCCACGCTCGTTTCGTGGGTTGACTTAGGCATACGGAGTTCATCCCCAGTCTAAGCATATGAAGTTCATTCCCAGTCTAAAATCAGATCAGACCGAGGGTTGCAGCAGTAGGATCGATAACACACAGGGGGGACCGGGCCGATCCCCGACTTGCACATTCTGCCTCTCCAGTCGACTGAGCAGTCTAAGCATACGGAGTTCATTCCCAGTCTAAGATCAGATCAGACCGAGGGTTGCGACAGCAAGATCGACAGCACGCAGGGGGGACCGGGTCGATCCCTGGCTTGCACATTCTGCCTCTTTGGCCGGTTGAGCGCCCGCATGCCTGTTTCGTTGGTTGACTTAGGCATAGGGAGTTCATTCCATGTCTAAGCCCCAGCTGGATTGAGGGTTGTGGCAGCGGGACTGGCAGCACGTACAGGGGGATCGAGTCGATCCCCGACTTGCGCATTATGCCTCTTCGATCGGCTTAGTGCCTTGCACGCTCGTTTAGTGGGTTGACTTATGCATATGCAATTCATTCCCAGTCTAAGATCGGATCGGACTGAGGGTTGCAGCGGCAGGATCGATAGCACGCAGGGAGGGACCAAGTCGATCCCCGGCTTGTGCATTCTGCCTCCCCGACCGGCTGAGTGCCCACACGCTCGTTTCATGGGTTGGCTTAGGCATACGGAGTTCATTCCATGTCTAAGCCCCAGCTGGACCAAACGTTGTGGCAGCAGGACAGGCAGTGGGATCGGCAGCATGCAGAGGGGGACCGAGCTGATCCCTGGCTTGCACATTATGCCTCTCCGATCGACTGAGCACCCGCACGCTCATTTCATGGGTTGACTTAGGCATACGGAGTTCATCCCCAGTCTAAGCATACAGTGTTCATTCTAGTCTAAGATCAGACTGAATCGAGGGTTACGATAGTAGGATCAGCAGCATGTGGGGGAACTGGAGTGATCCCCGGCTTGCGCATTCTGCCTCTCCGACCGACTGAGCGCCCACACACCCATTTCATGGGTTGGCTTAGGCATAGGGAGTTCATTCCATGTCTAAGCCCCAGTCAAATCGAGGGTTGTGGCAGCAGGATCGATAGCATGCAGAGGGGGATCGGGCCGATCCCTGGCTTGTGCATTATGCCTTTCCGATCGGCTCAGCTCCCGCACACTCGTTTCGTGGGTTGACTTAGGCGTACGAAGTTCATTACTAGTCTAAGATCAGACCGGACTGAGGGTTGCGACAACAGGATCGATAGCATGCAGGAGGGACCGGACTGATCCTCGACTTACGCATTCTACCTCTCCGATCGGCTGAGGGTCCGCAGGCTCATTTTATGGGTTGGCTTAGGCATACGGAGTTCATTCCATGTCTAAGCATACGTAGTTCATTCCAAATCTAATATCAGACTGGACCGAGGGTTACGGCAGTAGGACAACAGCAGGATCGACAGCACGTAAGGGGGACCGGGCCGATCCTCAGCTTACGCATTCTACCTTTTCGACCGACTGAGCACCCGCACGCTCGTTTCGTGGGTTGGCTTAGGCATACGGAGTTCGTTCCATGTCTAAGCCCTAGTTGGACGAGGGTTGTGGCAGTAGGACTGGCAGCGGGATCGACAGCATGCAGAGGGGGATCGGGTTCATCCCCGGCTTACGCATTATGCCTCTTCGACCGGCTGAGTGCCCATACACTCGTTTTGTGGGTTGACTTAGGCCTATGAAGTTCATCCCCAGTCTAAGCATACGGAGTTCATTCCCAATCTCAGATCAAATCGGACCGATCCCCGACTTGCGCATTATGCCTCTACGATCGACTTAACGCCCGTATGCTCATTTCATGGGTTGACTTATGCATACGGAGTTCATTTCCAGTCTAAGATCGGATCAGACCGAGGGTTGTGGCAGTAAGATTGACAGCACGAAGGGAGGTATCGGGTTGATCCCTGGCTTGCGCATTCTGCCTCTCCAGCCGGCTGAGCGCCCGTACGCTCGTTTCGTGGGTAGGCTTAGGTATAGGGAGTTCATTCGATGTCTAAGCATACAGAGTTCATTCCCAGTCTAATATTTTGAGCCACGGTGCACATGCGGGGCTCAGGCATGTGCTGGTGCTGCATTTTTTGGCCCGAGGCACCATCGACTGAGAGCCTAATTGGCGGCATTAGGGTTCTGACGTTTGGGGGCCAGGGGGTGTGCGCACATGATGTGCGATGGGTGCTGGTACTTGGCCCTTATATTGGCCCCCTATCCCTCATCAAACCTCGAGAACTCACACCCCCTTAAAGAGCATATGAGATTTTATAGGTTTGCTGCCAGTAGCCATTAAAGTGTCTGAAATAGGGACACTTTTTTCAAATGGTCACAAAATCTTCTCCACTTCGAGTTTTTAGCCAAATATTTTTGTGCATGCCAACAAGGGTTGCGGCTGCAGGAGCAGCAGCAGGATCGACAGCACGCAGAGGGGGCCGAGTCGATCCTCGGCTTGCTCATTCTACCCCTCCAGCCAGCTGAGCGCCTGTACGCTCATTTCATGGGTTGGCTTAGGCATACGAAGTTCATTCCATGTCCAAGCCGTAGCTGAACCGAGGGTTGTGGCAGCAAGATCGGCAGCGGGATCGACAGCACGCAGAAAGAGACCGGGCTGATCCTCAGCTTGTGAATTATACCTCTCCGGTTGACCTCTCCGGCCAGCTAAGTGCCCGCATGCTCGTTTCATGGGTTGACTTAGGCACACAGAGTTCATCCCCAATCCAAGCATACGGAGCTCATTCCCAGTCTAAGATCAGACCGGACTGAGGGTTGCAGCAGTAGGATCGATAGCACGTAGGGGGGATCGGGCTGATCCTCGGCTTACAAATTTTGCCTCTCCGATCGGTTGAGCGACTGCCACACCCGTTTCATGGGTTGGCTTAGGCATAGGGAGTTCATTCCATGTCTAAGCCCCAGCCGAATCTAGGGTTATGGCAGTAGGACCGACAGCATGTAGATGGGGATCAGGCCGATCCATGGCTTGCGTATTATGCCTCTTTGGTCGGCTCAGTGCCCGCACGCTCGTTTCGTGGGTTAACTTATGCATATGGGGTTCATTCCAAGTCTAAGATTGGACGGACCGAGGGTTGCAGTAGCAGGATCAACAGCACGTAGGGGGGACCAGGCCGATCCCCAACTTGCGCATTCTGCCTCTCCGACCGGCTAAGTGCCCGTACGCTCATTTCGTGGGTTGGCTTAGGCATACGGAGTTCATTCCATGTCTAAGCATATGGAGTTCATTCCCAGTCTAAGATTTTGAGCCACGGTGCACATGCTGGGCTCGGGCATATGCTGGTGCCGCATTATTTTGGCCCAAGGCACCATCGTCGGAGCATCACCGGAGAGCCTAACCGGCGGCACTAGGGGTTCCGACGATTGGGGGGCCGAAGGGGTGTGCACACATGATGTGCGATGGGTGCTGGTACTTGGCCCTTATATTGGCCCCCTATCTCTCATCAAACCCCGAGAACTTACACCCCCTTAAAGAGCATTTGAGATTCTATAGGTTTGCGGCTAGTAGCCTTTAAAGTGTCTGAAATGGGGATACTTTTTTCAAATGCCCACAAAATCTTCTCCACTTTGAGTTTTTAGTTGAATGTTTTTGTGCATGCCAAAAAAAATACAAGGATCACCTCTACCAAATTTTAAAAAATCTCGAACCATAAAAAGTTTTGAAAATCGTGAAAAATAAAAAATGGGTCGTCTTGCCGTGAAACTTCACATGAAGGCTTAGGGGACCATTATATGAATTTACAAGCCATAAAAATAGCATTGGCATGGCAGAAATATGAAGATGTGCTTGAACCCACCTACCACTCATTCGATCCCCGGCTTGCGTATCCTGCCTCTCTGGTCAACTGAGCACCCGCACGCTCGTTTCATGGGTTGACCTAGGCATACAGAGTTCATCCCCAGCCTAAGCATAAAGTGTTTATTCCCAGTCTAAGATCGGATCGGATCGAGGGTTGCGGCAGCAGGATCGATAGCACGCAGGGGGGACCGGGTCGATCCCCGACTTGTGCATTCTGCCTCTTCGACCGGCTGAGTGCCCGTACGTTTGTTTCATGGGTTGGCTTAGGCATACGGAGTTCATTCCATGTCTAAGCCCCAACCAGACTGAGGGTTATAGTAGCAGGACCGGCAGCGAGATCGGCAGCACGTAGAGGGGGATCGGGCTGATCCCCGACTTGCGTATTATGCCTCTCCAATCGGCCTCCCCAGTCGATTGAGCGCTCGTACGATCATTTTGTGGGTTGACTTAGGCATACGGAGTTCATCCCCAGTCTAAGCATACGGAGTTCATTCCCTGTCTAAGATCGGATCAGATCGAGGGTTGCGATAGCAGGATTGACAGCACGCAGGAAGGATCGGACCGATCCCTGGCTTGTGCATTCTGCCTTTTTGATCGGTTGAGTGCCCATATGCCCGTTTCGTGGGTTGGCTTAGCCAAAGGGAGTTCATTCCATGTCTAAGCCCCAGTCGGACCGAGGGTTATGGCAACGGGACCGACAGCACGTAGAAGGGTATCGGGTTGATCCCCAGCTTGCGCGTTATGCCTCTTCGGTTGGCTTAGTGCTCGCATGCTCGTTCCGTGGGTTGACTTAGGCATACGGTGTTCATTCCCACTCTAAAATCGGACCGTACTGAGGGTTGCGACAGCAGGATTGACAGCACGCAGGGGGTGATCGGGCTGATCCCCGGCTTGCGCATTCTGCTCTCCGGCCGGCTGAGCGCCCGCACGCTCGTTTCATGGGTTGGCTTAGGCATACGAAGTTCATTCCATGTCTAACCCCAGTCAGACCGAGGGTTGTGGTAGCGGGACCAGCAGCACGTAGAGGGGGATCGGGCCGATCCCAGGCTTGCGCGTTATGCCTCTTCGGCCGGCTCAGAGCCCGCACGCTCGTTTCATGGGTTCACTTATGCATACGGAGTTCATTCCCAGTCTAAGATCAAACTAGACTGAGGGTTACGACAGCAGGATCAATAGCACATAGGGGGGACCGGGCCGATCCCCGGCTTGCGCATTCTACCTCTCCGACCGATTGAGTGCCCGCATGCTCGTTTCATGGGTTGGCTTAGGCATACAGAGTTCATTTCATGTCTAAGCATATGGAGTTCATTCCCAGTCTAAGCATAAGCACATGCTGGGCTCGAGAATGTGCTGGTGCCACATTTTTTTTGCCCGAGGCACCATCATCGGAGCATCGCCGGAGAGGCTAACCGACGGCATGGGGGTTTTGGCGATTGGGGGGCGGGGGGGTGTGCGCACTTGATGTGTGATGGGTGCTGGTACTTGGCCCTTATATTGGCCCCCTATCCCTCATCAAACCTTGAGAACTCACACCCCCTTAAAGAGGATTTGAGATTTTAAAGGTTTGCTGCCAGTAGCCATTAAAGTGTCTGAAATGGGGACAATTTTTTCAAACGGTCACAAAATCTTCTCCACTTCGAGTTATTAGCTGAATTTTTTTGTGCATGCAAAAAAAAAATAAAAGGATCACCTCTACCAATTTTGGGGACAAAAATCTTTCTAAAAAAATTTTAAAAAATCCCGAACCGTAAAAAGTTTCAAAAATCGTGAAAAACAGAAAACAGGTTGTCTTGCCACGAAACTTCACATAAAGGCTTAGGGGACCATTGTATGAATTTACAAGCCATAAAAATGGCATTGGCACGGCATGAATATGAAGATCTGCTTGAACGCACCTACCACCCGTTCGATCCCCGACTTGCGCATCCTGCCTCTTTGGTCGGCTGTGTGCCGCACACTCGTTTCGTGGGTTGACTTAGGCATATGGAGTTCATCACCAATCTAAGCATACGGAGTTCATTCCTAGTCTAAGATCAGACCAGACCGAGGGTTGCGGCAGCAGGATCGATAGCTCGCAGGAGGGATCGGGCCGATCCCTGACTTGCGCATTAGCGCCCGCACGGCCGTTTCATGGGTTGGCTTAGGCATAGGGAGTTCATTCCATGTCAAGCCCCAGTCGGATCGAGGGTTGTGGCAGTGAGACCGGCAGCATGCAGAGGGGGCCTGGGTCGATCCTCGGCTTACGCATTAAGCCTCTCCGGCCAGGTCAACACCCGAACGCTCGTTTTGTGCGTTGACTGAGGCATACGGAGTTTATTCCAAATTTAAGATCGGACCGGACCGAGGGTTGCGGCAACAAGATCGACAGCACGTAAGAGGGGATCGGGTTGATCCATGGCTTGCGCATTTTGCCTCTCCGGTCAGCTGAGTGCCCGCACGCTCGTTTTGTGGGTTGGCTTAGGCATACGGGGTTCCTTCCCAGTCTAAGATCGGATCGGACCGAGGGTTATGGCAGTAGGACCGACAGCACGCAGGGGGGACAGGGCCGATCCCTGGCTTGCGCATTCTACCTCTCTGACCGACTGAGCGCTCGCACGCCCGTTTCGTGGGTTGGCTTAGGCATAGGGAGTTCATTCCATGTCTATGCCCCAACCGGACCGAGGGTTGTGGCAGCACGCAGAGGGGGATCAAGTCGATCCCCGGCCTGCGTGTTATGCCCCTTTGGCCGACTCAGTGCCCGCACGCTCGTTTCATGGGTTGACTTATGCATAAGGAGTTCATTCCCAGTCTAAGATCAGACCGGACCGAGGGTTGAGGTCGCAGGATCGATAGCACGCAGGAGGGACCGGGCTGATCCCCAGCTTGCGCATTCTGCCTCTCCGATCGACTGAGCGCCCGCATGCTCGTTTCGTGGGTTGGCTTAGGCATACGGAGTTCATCCCCAGTTTAAGCATACAGAGTTCATTCCCAGTCTAAGATCAGATCGGATCGAGGGTTGCGGTAGCAGGATCGATAGCACGTAAGGGGGACCGGGCCGATCCCCAGCTTGAGCATTCTATCTCTCCGACCGACTAAGCGCCCGTACACCCGTTTTGTGGGTTGGCTTAGGCATAGGGAGTTCATTCCATGTCTAAGCCCCAGTCGGACCGAGGGTTGTGGCAGTGGGACCGGCAGCGGGACCGGCAGCACATAGAGGGGGACCGGGCTGATCCCTGGCTTCGCATTATGCCTTTTCTGCCGGTTCAGAGCCCGCACCCTTATTTCATGGGTTGACTTATGCATACGAAGTTCATTCCTAGTCTAAGATCATACTAGATCGAGGGTTACGATAGCAGGATCGACAGCTCGTAGGAGGGGATTGGGTCGATCCCGGACTTGTGCATTCTGCCTTTTCGACCGGCTGAGTGCCCGCACACTCGTTTCGTGGGTTGGCTTAGGCATATGGAGTTCATTCCATGTCTACGCATATAGAGTTCATTCCCAGTCTAAGATTTTGAGCCACGGTGCACATGCTAGGCTCGGACATGTGCTAGTGCCACATTTTTTTTGCCCGAGGCACCATCGTCGGAGCATCACCGGAGAGCCTAACCGACGGCATTAGGGGTTCTGACGATTGGGGATGTGCGATGGGTGCTGGTACTTGGCCCTTATATTGGCCCCCTATCCCTCATCAAACCTCAAGAACTCACACTCTCTTAAAAAGCATTTGAGATTTTATAGGTTTGCTACCAGAAGCCATTAAAGTGTCTGAAATGGGGATACTTTTTTCAAACGGTCACAAAATATTATCCACTTCAAGTTTTTAGCTGAATTTTTTGTGCACGCCAACAAAAATACAAGGATCACCTCTACGCAATTTGCTTACAAAACTCTTTCTAAAAAAATTTTAAAAAATCCCGAACCGCAAAAAGTTTCAAAAATCTTGAAAAGTAGAAAACGGGTTGGCTTGCCACGAAAGTTCACATGAAGGCTTAGGGGACCACTGTATGAATTTACAAGCCATGAAAATGGCATTGGCATGGTAGAAATATGAAGATGTGCTTGAACCCACCTACCACCCGTTCGGCCCCTGGCTTGCGTAACTTGCCTCTCTGGTCGGCTGAACGCCTGCCTGCTCGTTTCGTGGGTTAACTTAAGCATATGGAGTTCATCCCCAGTCTAAGCATACGAAGTTCATTCCTAGTTTAAGATCGGATCGGACCGAGTGTTGAGGTAGTAGGATCGGCAGCACGCAGGGGGGACCGGGCCGATCCCCAGCTTGCACATTCTACCTCTCCGGCCGGCTGAGCGCCCGCACACCCGTTTCATGGGTTGGCTTAGGCATAGGGAGTTCATTCCATGTCTAAGGCCCAGCCGGATCGAGGGTCGTGGCAGCAGGATCTGTAGCACGTAGGGGGGACTGTGCGATTTCTCGATTAGCGCCCGCACGCCCGTTTCGTAGGTTGGATTAGGCATAGGGAGTTCATTCCATGTCAAAGCCCTAGCCAAACTGAGGGTTGTGGCAGTGGATCGGCAGTACACAGAGGGGGACCAGACCGATCCCCGGCTTGCGCATTAATGCCTTTTCGGCCGGGCTCAACACCAGCACGCTCATTTCGTGGGTTAACTTAGGCATACAAAGTTCATTCCCAGTCTAAAATCGGATCAGACTGAGGGTTACGGTAGTAGGATCGATAGCACACTGGGGGTATCGGGCCGACCCTGGGTTGTGCATTCTACCTCGTCGGCTGGCTGAGTACCCGCACACTCGTTCCTTGGGTTGGCTTAGGCATACAGAGTTCATTCCATGTCTAAGCATATGGAGTTCATTCCCAATCTAAGATCGGACCGGATCGAGGGTTGTGGCAGTAAGACCAGCAGCAAGATCGACAGCATGCAGGGGGGACCGGATTGATCCTTGACTTGCACAGTCTACCTCTTCGACTGGCTGAGCACCCGCATGCTCATTTCGTGAGTTGGCTTAGGCATACGGAGTTCATCCCCAGTCTAAGCATATGGAGTTCATTCCCAATCTAAGATCGGACCGGACCGAGGGTTACGATAGCAGGATCGATAGCACGTAGGGGGAGACCAAGCCGATCCTTGACTTGCCCATTCTGCCTCTCCGACCAGCCGAGTGCCCGCACGCTCATTTCATGGGTTGGCTTAAGCATAGGGAGTTTATTCCTTGTCTAAGCATACGGAGTTCATTCCCAGTCTAAGATCAGACCAGACCAAAGGTTGTGGCAGCAGGATCAGCAGCACGCAGGCGGGGACCGGGTTGATCCCCGGCTTGCGCATTCTACCTCTCCGATTAGTTGAGCGCCCGCATGCTCGTTTCGTGGGTTGGCTTAGGCATACGAAGTTCATCCCCAGTCTAAGGATACGGAGTTCATTCCTAGTCTAAGATCGAACCAGACCAAGGGTTGTGGTAGCAGGATCAGCAGCACGTAGGGGGACCGGGTCAATCCCCAGCTTGCGCATTCTGCCTCTTCGGTCGGCTGGGTACTTGGCCCTTATATAGGTTTACTGCCAGTAGCCATTAAAGTGTCTGAAATAGGGACATTTTTTTCAAATGGTCACAAAATCTTCTCCGCTTCGAGTTTTTAGCTGAATTTTTTATGCGTGCCAAATAAAATACAAGGATCACCTTTACCAAATTTGGCAACAAAACTCTTTCTAAAAAAAATTTAAAAAATCCCAAACTGTAAAAAGTTTCAAAAATCTTGAAAAATAGAAAACGGTTTGTCTTGCCACAAAACTTCACATGAAGGCTTAGGGACCACTGTATGAATTTACAAGTCATAAAAATGGCATTGGCATGGCAGAAATATAAAGATGTGCTTGAACCCACCTGCCACCCGTTCGATCCCCGGCTTGCGCAACCTACTTCTCTGGTCGGTCTGAGCGCCCGCACGCTCGTTTCGTGGGTTGACTTAGGCATATGGAGTTCATCCCCAGTCTAAGCATATGGAGTTCATTCCTAGTTTAAAATCAGATCGTACCGAGGGTTGCGGTAGTAGGATCGATAGCACGTAGGGGGACCGGGTCGATCCCCTGCTTGCGCATTCTGCCTCTCCGACTGGCTGACACCCGCACGCCCATTTCGTGGGTTGGCTTAGGCATAGGGAGTTCATTCCATGTCTAAGCTCTAGTCGGACTGAGGGTCATGGCAGCGAGATCTGTAGCACGCAGGGGGGACCGTACGATCCTCTTCTTACGCATTATGCCCTCCGACCGGCTCAGCACCCATACGCTCGTTCCGTGGGTTGACTTAGGCATACAGAGTTAATTCCTAGTCTAAGATTAGACCGGATAGAGGGTTGCGATAGCAAGATCAGCAGCACGCAAGGGGGACCACGCTGATCCCCGGCTTATGCATTTTGCCTTTCCGATCGACTGAGCGCCCGCACGCTCGTTTTATGGGTTGGCTTAGGCATACGGAGTTCATTCCATGTCTAAGCATACGGAGTTCATTCCCAGTCTAAGATCAGACCGGATCGAGGGTTACGATAGTAGGACCAGCAGCAGGATCGACAGCACGCAGGGGGGACCGGGTCGATCCCCGGCTTGTGCATTCTGCCTCTCCAACCGGTTGAGCACCCGTACGCTCATTTGTGGGTTGGCTTAGGCATACAGAGTTCATTCCATGTCTAAGCATACAGAGTTCATTCCCAATCTAATATCAGACCGGATCGAGGGTTACGATAGTAGGACCAGCAGCAGGATTGACGGCACACAGGGGGGACCGGGCTGATCCCCAGCTTACGCATTCTACCTCTCCAACTTGCTGAGTACCCGTACGCTCATTTCATGGGTTGGCTTAGGCATACAAAGTTCATTCCATGTCTAAGCCTCAGTCGGTCCGAGGGTTGTGGCAGCAGGACTGACAGCAGGATCGACAGCACTTCAAATGGTCACAAAATCTTCTCCACTTCGAGTTTTTAGCTGAATTTTTTATGCATGCCAAAAAAAATACAAGGATCACCTTTACCAAATTTGGTGACAAAAATCTTTCTAAAAAAATTTAAAAAAATCCCGAACCGTAAAAAGTTTCAAAAATCTTGAAAAATAGAAAACGGGTCGTCTTGCCATGAAACTTCACATGAAGGCTTAGGGACCATTGTACAAATTTACAAGCCATAAAATGGCATTGGCATGGCATAAATATGAAGATGTGCTTGAACCCACGTACCACATGTTCGATCCCCGGCTTGCGCATCCTGCCTCTCTGGTCGGTACGCTCGTTTCGTGGGTTGACTTAGGCATATAAAGTTCATCCCCAACCTAAGCATACAGAGTTCATTCCCAGTCTAAGATCGGACCAGACAGAGGGTTGCGGCAATAGGATTGGCAGCACGCAGGCGAGATAGGATCGATCCTCGGCTTTGCGCATCCAGCCTCTCTGGTCGAATTGAGCGCCCGCCACACTCGTTTCATAGGTTGGCTTAGGCATACGGAGTTTATCCCAAGTCTAAGCATACAGAGTTCATTCCCAGTCTAAGATCAAACCGGATCGAGGGTTACCGTAGCAGAATCGGTAGCACGCAGGGGGGACCGAACCGATCCCTAGCTTGCGCATTCTGCCTCTCCGATCGGCTGAGCGCCCACACGCCCGTTTCGTGGGTTGGCTTAGGCATAGGGAGTTCATTCCATGTCTAAGCCCCAGTCGGATCGAGGGTTGTGGAGTAGGACTAGCAGCACGTAGAAGGAGATCGGGTCGATCCCCGACTTGAGGCATTTTTGCCTCTCCGACCGGCTCAACGCCCGCACGCTCATTTCATGGGTTGACTTAGGTATACGGAGTTCATTCCCAGTCTAAGATCAAACCGGACTGACGGTTGTGGTAGCAGGATGGACAGCATGCAGGGGGGACCGGGTCGATCCTCGACTTGCGCATTCTACCTCTCCGGTCGGCTGAGCGACCGCATGCTCATTTCATGGGTTGGCTTAGGCATATGGAGTTCATTCCATGTCTAAGCATATGGAGTTCATTCCCAGTCTAAGATCAGATCAGATCAAGGATTACGGTAGTAAAACGAGTAGTAGGATCGGTAACATGCAGGGGAGATTGGGTCGATCCTTGGCTTGTGTATTCTACCTCTCCGATCTGCTTAAATGCCTACACGCTCGTTTCGTGGGTTGGCATAGGCATAGGAGCTCATTCCATGTCTAAGCCCTAGCCGGATTGAGGGTTGTGGCAACAGGACCGGTAGCAGGATCAGCAGCATGTAGAGTGGATGTGGATCGAGCTGATCCCCGGGTTGCACATTATGCCTCTCCAGCCAGCTGAACGCCCGTACGCTCGTTTCGTGGGTTGACTTAGGCATACGGATACGGAGTTCATTCCCAGTCTAAGATCAGATTGGAGTGAGGGTTGCAATAGCAAGATTGACAGGACGCAGGAGGGACTGAGCCGATCCCTAACTTGCACATTCTGCCTCTTCAATCGGTTGAGCGCCCGCACGCCCGTTTCTTGGGTTGGCTTAGGCATAGGGAGTTCATTCCATGTCTAAGCCCTAGTCAGACCGAGGGTTGTGGTAGCGGGACTGGCAGCATACAGAGGGGGACCGAGTCGATCCCTAGCTTGTGCATTATGTCTTTCCGATCAGTCAATGCCCGCACACTCATTCGTGGGTGGACTTAGGCATTACGAAGTTCATTCCCAGTCTAAGATCGGATCGGACCAAGGGGGTTACGGCAGCATGATTGACAGCGTGCAGCGGGGACCATGTTGATCCTCGGGCTTGCACATTCTGCCTCTCCGGTTAGTTAAGTGCCCGTACGCTCATTTCGTGGGTTGGCTTAGGCATACAGGAGTGCATTCCATGCCTAAGCATACGGAGTTCATTCCCAGTCTAAGATCAGACTGGACCGAGGGTTGCAGTAGCAAGACTAGCAACAGGATCGACAGCACGCAGGGGGATCGGGTCGATCCCTGGCTTGCGCATTCTGCCTCTCCGACCGACTGAGGGCCCGCGTGCTCATTTCGTGGGTTGGCTTAGGCATAGGGAGTTCATTCCCTGTCTAAGCCCTAGTTGGATCGAGGGTTGTGGTAGCAGGACCGATAACGGGATCGACAGCACGCAGAGAGGGATCGAGCTGATCCCCAACTTGCGCATTATGCCTCTCTGGCCGGCCTCTTCTACTGGCTGAACGCTCGCACGCTCATTTTGTGGGTTGACTTAGGCATATGGAATTCATCCCCAGTCTAAGCATATGGAGTTCATTCCCAGTCTAAGGTCGGATTGGATTGAGTTTTGTGGTAGCAGGATCGACAGCATGCAGGGGGACCGAGCCGATCCCCGGCTTATGCATTTTACCTCTCCAGTCGACTGAGCGCCCGTATGCCCGTTTCATTGGTTGGCTTAGGCATAGGGAGTTCATCCCATGTCTAAGCCCTAGCCGGACTGAGGGTTGTGGCAGCACGCAAAGGGGGACCGAGTCGATCCCTGCTTACGTATTAGGCCTCTTCGACCAGCTCAATGCTCGCACGCTCATTTCGTGCGTTGACTTATGCATACGGAGTTCATTCCCAGTCTTAGATCGGATCAGATCGAGGGTTACGTCCATAGGATCGATAGCACGTAGGGTGAGACCAGGCGGATCCCCGACTTACGCATCCTACCTCTTCGATCGGCTGAGCGCTCGCACGCTCATTTAATTGGTTGGCTTAGGCATACGGAGTTCATTCCATGTTTAAGCATACGGAGTTCATTCCCAATCTAAGATTGAACCAGATCGAGGGTTGCGACAGTAGGGCCAGCAGCAGGATCGGTAGCATGTAGGGGGACAGGTCGATCCTCAGCTTTACGCATTTTGACTTTCTGGCCAGTTGAGCACCCGTACGTTCGTTTCGTGGGTTGGCTTAGGCATACGAAGTTCATTCCATGTTTAAGCCCTAGTCGGACCGAGGATTGTGGCAGCAGGACCGGCAGCGGGATCGGTAGGACGTAGAGGGGAACTGGGCTAATCCTCGGCTTGCGTATTTTGCCTCTTCGGTCAGTTGAACGGCCCGCACGCTAATTTTATGGGTTGACTTAGGCATACGGAGTTCATCCCCAGTCTAAGCATACGAAGTTCATTCTCAGTCTAAGATCAGACCGGACCGAGGGTTGCAACAGCAGGATCCACAGCACGCAGGGGGGACCAAGTCGATCCCACGACTTACGCATTCTACCTATCCGGCCGGCTTAGCGCCCGGCACGCCTGTTTTGTGGGTTTGCTTAGGCCATAGGAGTTCATTCCATGTCTAAGCCCCAGCCAGACGAGGGTTGTGGCAGCCAGACCAACAGCACGCAGAGGGGGACCGGGCCGATCCTGGCTTGTGCATTATGCCTCTCCGACTGGCTCAGCACTCACACGCTCGTTTCGTGGGTTGACTTAGGCATACGGAGTTCTCCTCAGAAACCGTGTGGCTTTAGGCTTAGAATCTCCTGCTTTATGCCTAAGTCAGCCTAAAACACAAGCTTATGGGCACTAGAACAACGGGAAGGGCTGATTACGCAAGTTAAAGAGAAACAGGATAAGAAGGCAGAATTCTGGAAATGCTTTTGTATTCACTGAAACAAAAGTGTTTGATGGTGTACAAATGAGGGAGGTGCAGCCCTCTATTTATAGTTGAGGCTCCAACTTACACTTAATGGCAATATCCCTAGAATAAAGGCTAAAATCATGGGATTATATAGATTACAATCCATCAGGATGCTAACTCCTGATTTTCAGGGTCAACCAAATCTGCCAAGATGCTGTTGCTGATCCTGCCTGCTTCTAGAAGCTTCCATTGCGTTCCAGCATCTTGGGCCGTTCTGGATTGTGGTGCGGGTAGCTTGATACTAGGCCTTTGGTCTCACGGTTGGCCTGCAAGTTGGCGGGGCGTTTCTGAACTCGTTTAGCTACTGCTTTGCACACAGATACCCACCAGCCATGCCGTGGTCTCGGGCTGGCCTGCTGGTGCACCTGATGCAACCTGGCGCGCCCCCAGGGCATGTTACTTGGCCCTTAATATTGGCCCCCTATCCCTCATCAAACCTCAAGAACTCACACCCCCTTAAGACCATTTGAGATTTTTATTAGGTTTGCTGCCAGTAGACCATTAAGTGTCTGAAGATGGGGATCACTTTTTTTCAAACGGTCAAAAAATTCTTGCTCCCTTCAAGTTTTTAGCTGAATTTTTTTGTGCATTGCCAACAAAAATAGAGGATCATCATCTACCAATTGTGGGATAAAATCCTTGCGTAAAAAATTTTTAAAAAAATCTCTGAACCGCAAGAGTTTTAAAAATGCGTGGACAAAAAAAAAAACGGATACGTCCTTGCCATGAAACTTCACATGAGGCTTAAGGACCATTGTATGAATTGCAAGCTATAAAAATGGCAATTTGGGCATGGAATAAATATGAAGATGTGCTTCAACCCACCTACCACCCGTTCGATCCCCAGCTTGCGCATCCTGTCTCTCTGGTCGGCTGAGTGCCCATACGCTTGTTTAATGGGTTGACTTAGGCATACGGAGTTCATCCCCAGTCTAAGTATATGGAGTTCATTCCCAGTCTAAGATCGGATCGGATCGAGGGTTACGGCAGCAGGATCGACAGCACGCAGGGGGGACCGGGCCGATCCCCGGCTTGCGCATTCTGCCTCTCCGATCGGCTGAGTGCCCGTACGCCTGTTTCGTGGGTTGGCTTAGGCATAGGGAGTTCATTCCATGTCTAAGCCCTAGCCGGACTGAAGGTTGTGGCAGCGGGACTGGCAGCATGTAGAGGGGGACCGAGTCGATCCCCGGCTTGCGCATTATGCCTCTTCGGTCGGCTCAATGCTCGCACACTCATTTCATGGGTTGACTTGGGCATATAGAGTTCATTCCCAGTCTAAGATCAGACCGGACCGAGGGTTGCGGCAGCAGGATCGATAGTACGGAGGTGGGATCGAGTTGATCCCCGGCCTACACATTCTACCTCTCCAGTCTGCTGAGCGCCCGCACGCTCGTTTCGTGGGTTGGCTTAGGCATACGGAGTTCATTCCCAGTCTAAGATCGGACCGAACCGAGGGTTGTGGCAGCAGGATAAAAGCAGGATCGACAGCACGTAGGGGGGGATCGGGTCGATCCTCGGCTTGCAAATTCTGCCTCTCTGGCCGACTGAGTGCCCGCACACTTCTTTCGTGGGTTGGCTTAGGCATATAGAGTTCATTCCATGTCTAAGCATACGGAGTTCATTCCCAGTCTAAGATCGGACTGGACCAAGGGTTGCGATAACGGATCAACAGCACGTAGGGGGGACCGAGTCGATCCCCGGCTTGCGCATTCTACCTCTTCGACTGGCTGAGCGCTCGCACGCTCATTTCAGGGGTTGGCTTAGGCATACAAAGTTCATTCCATGTCTAAGCCCCAGTCGGATCGAGGGTTGTTGCAATAGGACCAGCAACGGGATCGACAGCATGCAGAAGGGGGCCGAGCTGATCTCTGGCTTCCGTATTATGCCTCTCTGGTCGATTGAGCACCCGCACGCTCGTTTCGTGCATTGACTTACGCATACGAAGTTCATCCCCAGTCAAAGCATATGGAGTTCATTCCTAGTCTAAGATCAGATCGGACTGAGGGTTGCGGCAGCAGGATCGGTAGCACGTAGGGGGGACCGAACCCAACCCCAGCTTACGGATCTGCCTCTCTGGCTGGTTGAGCACCCGCACGCCCGTTTTGTGGGTTGGCTTAGGCATAGGGAGTTCATTCTATGTCTAAGCCCCGACCAGATCGAGGGTTGTGCAGTGGGACTGGCAGCACGTATAGGGGGATCGGGTCGATCCTCGGCTTGCGCATTATGCCTCTTCGATAGCTCAACGCTCGCACGCTCATTTTGTGGGTTGACTTATGCATACAGAGTTCATTCCCAGTGTAAGACCGGATCAGACTGAGGTTGCGGGTAGCAAGATCGACAGCACATAGGGGGACCGGGTCGATCCCTGACTTGCACTTTTACCTTTCCGGCCGGCTAGGTGCCTGCACGCTCGTTTCATGGGTTGGCTTAGGCATACGGAGTTCATTCCATGTCTAAGCAAACGGAGTTCATTCCTAGTCTAAGATCGGACCGAACCGAGGGTTGTGGCAGCAGGATCGACAGCACACAGGGGGACCGAGCCGATCCCCGTCTTACATATTCTACCTCTCCGACCGACTGAGCGCCCGCACGCCCCATTTCATGGTTGGCTTAGGCATAGGGAGTTCATTCCATGTGTAAGCCCCAGTCGAACTGAGGTTATGGCCAGCAGGACCAGCCGCACGCAGAGGGGGACCGGGCCGATCCCGGACTTGCGCATTATGCCTCTTCGATCGACTCAATGCCCGCATGCTCGTATCGTGGATTAACTATGCATACGGAGTTCATTCCCAGTGTAAATCGAATCGGACTGAGGGTTATGGCAGCAGGATCCATAGCACGCAGGGGGATCGGGTCGATCCTTGACTTAAGCATTCTGCCTCTTCGGCTGGCTGAGTGCCCGTACCCTTGTTTCGTGGGTTGGCTTAGGCATACGAAGTTCATTCCATGTCTAAGCCCCAACCGGACCGAGGGTTATGGTAGCGGGATCGACAGTACATAGAGGGGGACTGGGCCGATCCCTGGCTTGCGCATTATGCCTCTCCGGCTGACTCAGCGCCTGCACGCTCGTTTCGTGGGTTGACTTAGGCATACGGAGTTCATTCCCAGTTTAAGATCAGACCGGATCGAGGGTTGTGGCAGCAGGATTGACAGCACACAGGGGCGACCGAGCTGATCCTCGGCTTACGCATTCTGCCTCTCCGATCGGGCTGAGCGCCCGCACGCTCGTTCCATAGGGTTGGCTTAGGCATACGAAGTTCATTCCATGTCTAAGCATAAGGAGTTCATTCCCAGTCTAAGATCAGACCGGACTGAAGGTTGCGGTAGTAGGACCAGCAGTAAGATGATAGCATGCAGAGGGGGATCGGGCTGATCCTCGACTGCGCATTCTGCCTCTCTGTTCGGCTGAGCCGCCCGCACGCTCGTTTTCATGGGTTGCTTAGGCATTACGAGTTCCATTCCATGTCTTAAGCATACGGAGTTCATTCCCAGGGTCTAAGATTGGACCGGACGAGGTTTTGCAAGCAATAGGATCGGCATATGTAAAGGGGACCGGGTCGATCTAGCTTACACATTCTACCTCTTCGACTTGGTTAAGCGCCCGCTATGCGTATTTCATGGGTTGGCTTAGGCATACAAGAGTTCATTCCATGTCTAAACCCCAGCGGACTGAGGGTTGGGTAGTCGGGACGGTTAACAGGGATCCGTAGCAACGCAGAGGGGGCACCGGCTAATCCCCGCTGCGCGATTATGTCTCTCACCAATCGGCCTCTTCCCACGACTGAGTGCCCGCCGCTCGTCTTGCGTGTTGACTTAGGCATACAGAGTTCATCCCTAAGCAACAAAGTTCATTCCAAAGTCCAAGATCGGATCGGATCGAGGGTTGTGACAGCAGGATCGACAGCATGCAAGGGACTGAGCCAACCCGGCTTGCGCATTCTGCCTCTCCGGCCGGCTGAGCGCCCGCACGCTCGTTTTGTGGGTTGGCTTAGGCATAGGGAGTTCATTCCATGTCTAAGCCCCAGCCAGAACAAGGGTTGTGGTAGCGGGACACGCAGCACGCAAAGGGGGACTGGGCCAATCCTCGACTTGCACATTATGCCTCTTCGACCGGCTCAGTGCTCTGATGCTCGTTTCGTGGGTTGACTTATGCATACGGAGTTCATCCCCAGTGTAAGATCAGACCGACCAAGGGTTGCAGCAGTAGGATCGACAGCATCATTGGGGACCTAGTCGATCCCCGGCTTGGACATTCTGCCTTCCGGGCGGTTGAGTGCCCGCACACTCATTTCCTGGGTTGGCTTAGGCATACAGAGTTCATTCCAGGTCTAAGCATATGAAGTTCATTCCCAGTGTAAGAATTTTGAGCCACAGTGCACATGCTGGGCTTGGCATGTGCTGCTGCCGCATTTTTTCGCCCGAGGCACCATCGCCAGAGAGCCTAACCGGCGGCATTGGTGGGTACCGACGATTGGGGGGCCGAGGGGGGCGCACATGATGTGCGATGGGTGCTGGTACTTGGCCCCTTATATTGGCCCCTATCCCTCATCAAACCTCGAGAACTCACCCCCCCTTAAAGAGCATTTGAGATTTTTATAGGTTTGCTGCCAGTAGCCATTAAAGTGTCTGAAATGGTGGACACTTTTTTCAAACGGTCACAAAATCTTCTCCACTTCGAAGTTTTAGTCTGAATTTTTTTGTGCCATGCCAACAAAAATACAAGGACACCTCTATCAAATTTGGGGACAAAACTCTTCTAAAAAATTTTTAAAAAATCCCGAACCGTAAAAAGTTTCAAAAATAATGAAAAATAGAAAACGACTCGTCTTGCCACGAAACTTCACATGAGGGCTTAGGGGACCATTGTATGAATTTGTAAGCCATAAAAATGGCATTGGCATGGCAGAAATATGAAGATTGTGCTTGAACCCACCTACCATCTGTTCAATCCCTAGCTTGCTCATCCTGCCTCTCTGGTCGACTGAGCGCCCGCACACTTGTTTCGTGGATTGACTTAGGCATACAGAGTTCATCCCCAGTCTAAGCATACCGAGTTCATTCCCAGTCTATGATCAAACTGGACCAAACGTTGCGCAGCAAGATCGATAGCACGCAAAAGGGACCGAGCTGATCCCTGGCTTGCGCATTTGCCTCTCTGCCGCTGAGTGCCCGCACGCTCATTTTGTGGGTTGGCGTAGGCATAGGGAGTTCATTCCATGTGTAAGCCCCAGTCAAACTGAAGGTTTGTAGCAGTGGGACCGGCAGCACACAGAGGGATACCGGGCTGATCCCTGGCTTGCACA